>OY855905.1:46345894-46510894 GCA_963693305.1 Meandrina meandrites | reverse complement strand
TCCCCCCCCCCCCCCCTTTCCACGAACCATCCGCGGCCCGAGCGCCTCTGCAATTCTTCTCATTTAATCATATGCAATTTGGAACCACAGAAGCCACTTTCTAGGGGAGGTGTATGCAATGTCGCGTGCGACACATGATTTGATTACACTTCATCATATGTTGCAGCGACATTACATACACCTCCCCTAGAAAGTAGCTTTTGTGGTTCCAAATTGCATATGATTAAATGAGAAAAATTGCAGAGGCGCTCGGGCCGCGGATGGTTCGTGGGGGTTTACCACCAAAATATTGTCGTTTTGACGGGGAAAGGATGTAACATTGGGCACTTTTTCAGTATGTATTTATAGAATGACTATCGAAGCCTTTGAATTTGAGGCGTTTTGAGGGAAAGATGGCAAACTTTGAGAATTACAGCTCATTTCATGAACACGGGTCTACATTCTGGCGGTTCGAGTGTGCTACCTTTCTCTTCGCTTTGATAGTTAGGAGCAATTTTAGAATTAGCATATTATGCTAATTTTCAAAGCTCACATGAATATGTAATATAAGATTGATAAAACAATAAACATTTGACAATTTTAGATCATTTTATTTATTTTCAGTCGTATCTTAAGCTTTGGCTACCTGTGGGATTTTTATCGACGTTTGGTGTTTTCTAACATTTTTTTTTCTTCTTTGTATAAAATTAGACTAACATTAATTTAATTTCATGCTGGTTGTGATGTAACATGAAAATTGAATAAAACACAGAAATGTACTTATTAACTGAGCTCTGTTTTGTAGCTGGGATAGATCTGTGCGCGGTTTTCCACCATTTTGATTGATATGGAAATTTGACGCGGGAAAAAAACACCCGCATTAACAACCTCTCCCCCACCCCCGCGTAATTTACTGTGTTTTTGGCCCAGCAACAAGCGTATTAGACTATATCTGGTATATCCCGTTGGTATTCAGTTGCTCTTGTACGGATGGATATGCCAACGCCTTCCCCCTTTCCAATTTATAGAATCTATTGCAATGACTAAATATCACCTTGCCAATCACGGCCGGAGAGATCCAAATAACTGTCTAGAAATTCCGAAATAGGAAGAACATCTCTGATAGTCATGAAACATGGGGAACTGAGGAGTATTAGCTGCGGTAGCAGGAGGTTTCGCTCCCAACTTTCAGAGCACACTTACCGCGTTCGCTCCCAAGTACGCTTACTATCTAGAATATTTCTCGTTCTTTAAGCGTGAGAAAAAGTGTGACTACGTTAGTGATCGGTGGGGACGAACCCGAAAAAGGTAGGGAGCGAACTTGGTGGGTGCGAACTCGGTTGGGAGCGAAACCTGCATCATTCTTAGCTGCGACTGAGTTCCAAGCGCGACAAAAGTACATGCATTCAAACAGTTTTTCTGAGCAAAATGACAAAGACTGCAAAATTTGACATACTTGATGCAGAAGTAGCGCAAAAACTTTAACTATAGTTCAGCGGCCTGTCTTGTTTGTGCAACTACAATAAAGTTACAGGGGCGTAACTACCCGAGTTACCTGTACGCCGGAAAAAAATTCTGGCTTTCAATGCTTTCCCGCGCTCAACCCGCCGAAAAGGTGGATTGCCAACAGTTCCAATGTGTAAATCTACGAGGTAATTAAAATAGATAAAATGCATGGACGGCTAGTCTTTCGCAGACGTCAATACGTTTTCACAATTTTATTGGCCCTCAAAATTACTCGACAGTCCTTCATAAAAGTCAGGACGCATTTTTCCATTCTTCTCATTATTAATTGTTGTTACGTACCCCACATTTCTAAGAAAATTGACATAACGTATTAATTATTTAAAAAATTCATGCTTTTCTCGCACAATGCACAAAAAATACTCCCGAAATATTCATATAGTGAACAAAGCGCATTTATCGCATGGTGAAATGAATTTTAATCACGTACATAAAGAAGTCTCAAAGGACCCGCCAATCATTTTGGTGTTGGTCACAGTTTTGTGCGAACCTTCGTCTTCCTCGATGTGCTTC
This sequence comes from Meandrina meandrites, assembly GCA_963693305.1. Classification (NCBI taxonomy): domain Eukaryota; kingdom Metazoa; phylum Cnidaria; class Anthozoa; order Scleractinia; family Meandrinidae; genus Meandrina; species Meandrina meandrites. Next base: position 46,508,878 of record OY855905.1, on the reverse strand, counting down.
GTCCTCGGCTCGGTAAATCCACGTTTTTTATCTTGTCGTAACTTTTATTGTTTATTCGCCTTGTTATAGCTTATTACAACTTTTCGCTTGGTTAGCTATTGTTTCAATTTTTGCCCGTTTGGCGGTTTACTGTGAGCCATTCTGTGAATGTGAAAGTTTGGTATCGTTGATCAGCTCTGAAGTTCTGATTCAACCAAGCAAGTCTTCTGTTTGGCCGAACACGGAACAGCAGGTGAGAACATGATGTTTAACCAAACTACAGCTACACTTTTAGTTCAGTCGTAACTTGCAACTGAACGATCGGAGTACTGCCGTGTACATTTTCTCTCGCCTCAAAGGATGCTTAAGCCAATGATTTCCATAACTTATACAAAGTTCATTTTACAGGCCGAAAGACTTAAAGCTTGTTAAAATCGAGCGTTGCAGTTGGCTAATTGGTTTTATGATAGATTCCTTTTGTTGACGCTGGAGAGCAAAACAAATACAACTTGAAGACGCTGCAACATCTCTGGTCTCGTTTGGTTCAATAACTGAAAGGTAAAGTTTGTTTGATCTACAGAAAATATAAAAGAGACAATTAAAGAACTTTCATGATTTGTGGTAACTGTTAATTCAAACCACTTCGTGCTGTTCAGCGTAATAGTTTACCGCTACGTTCAGTTCATTTAGAATCTAGCCGAGAATGCTAAGCCTGTTATGAATAAACATTGAAATTTGGAGAGGTCATCTAGTACCTTCCCCGTCGTTCGCAAATTGCCGTGGCTTATGTATGATATGCGGACTACAAAACTTACTGACCCAAAGACAGAGCTACTAATTAAAAATGCTTCTAATTTGTAAAGGCTTCATCTTGCTCTTTTCCACAACAGGAAGAAAGAAATTCAGTGCAGCCATTTTGGAGCAGTCATTTTCAGCTTTGGTGCCGATTATTACCAATTTCAAGCTTGTGCGACGTTGTTATTCCATCCTGGTCGACCTCATCATGTTGGAAACAACTTCAGTTACAGATAAGTCAAACCAAGTTATTACCTTGCATGCACATTTACTTAGATGTTTTGGATTCTTGCAACTTCGTTGTACAATATGTGGTTGTGTTTCAAAGTACGATTAAGTTAAGTCTATTGCCAGAGGGTTTTTTTCAGTTTTTGCCCTTCACTATTGACTTTGACTTATGTTAAATACTGCATAACATTGGCAACGACTGAGAGAACATTTGTAGACGAGAAATTATGAAATTCATTTACTTCTAACCCTTGCTTTGTAAAAACCGGACCCAAATGTCTAGCACTTGTTGAATTTGTGCTTTTGCCTCGGCCATCGTTTTGGGATGAGTTTCGTTAATTGCAATGATACAGTACTACTAAATAAGGCTTTATTTTTATGACAATTGAAAATGGTCTTAGTTTATTTTCATTAATTATCTTGTGTTGCCTGAAAAAGAAGTATAACACCGCAAAATTCTCACTGGTGTATTTTTGTTCCAATGTTCTAGGAAAGTTGGAGAAACTGCATGATACCGCACATCCATTCTGGAACTTGGCGACTACTGAAGCAAGCTAGTTCTTGATGCCAGGGTGCCTTGTCTTCAAAGGAGGTGAATGTTTTGGTTCCGAAATTTCCTGCATGAATTTACATTGGGCAAGTTCAAGAACTTCTAAGTAATTTTTGTAACTGCAGTAAACCAGAAACAAACTTACTTAATTGATGTTTCCCTTTTTCTCTAGGTTGAAAGCAAGAGCATTCAGCCATTTAAATCAAAGAATGTATGTCTTGGGTTCTAGTGCAAGTTAACTACTGGAAACATCTTATTGCAGGTAATCCCATGTAGTTTTCTTATTTTTTCTGTCATTCACGTTTTAATGATTTCAGTCCGAGTGATGAAAATCTTATGTCTTATTCCTTGCAATATTGATACGCTGTCAAGTGTGTCAATTAATGAAAATCATCATGATGTAGTATTAATTTCTCGCAACTCACATTTTTCATGGAAAACTAAGACGATAAGTTAGGAGAATTTATACTTCCAAGTCTGGGACTAAATGGGTTTACATCAAGTTTATTATTTTCTGTGATCAACCTAAAGCTCCCAACTGTTGTATTGCATTATAGGTTGACTTAACAAATGAAAATAGCTTGATTTAATGTTATCTCCCCTTTTTTCTCGAGGTTGAACACAGATTTGTTGAAGGGAATGCAGCCATTTTGAATTGCAGTGTGTAGCGCTTGGACTTAAACCCAAGTTGACTTTTGGAAGCATCTTTATTGAGATAAGTTCATTATCAGTTTTTTTTTATGATCAATATTCTGTTGTTTATCGCTAGCTTCAATCCGAGAGTGATCAACATAACATACCTCCTTACCATATTAACAAGTATCTTACAAAAAAATCATTAAATAGAGGGTATTTTCTGCACGTCTCGCCACATGCTGATAAGGATTAGTAAGGATTATTTTCAATTCTACTCTGGGACTAAGGTTAAGGATTAAGGTTGCTCCTTACCTTCATAGACCTACATCTGCGAAAAGATATCTTCAATCAATTTTAACCTCGATATGCGGAACATTTTCAAAAATGAATAAACTAAATTTCTTGAAACGCACGCGAGCTATTAAAAGCAATATATTTTGATAACTGAAGTTAGTACGCAAATATGTGTGCATGCTCCAATGAACTAGCATTAGGTAGCAACTAACCTAAGAGATCTCATTCCAGCCAAGCGAGTGCCACTTTGATACAACCCGTTGTATGAATGTTCCTTTCCTGCCTTTTCTTTGTGGTCATTTTTCTCAGTATCATTTCATCCTCAGTTTAAATAAAAACGCGCACATTAGCTAAACAGAATTGGGTTCCCGCGAAGCTAAGATTTCCTCCATTAACAGAGCACGCTCACGAGACCGGCCACTATCCGCTTTGGAATGAGGAAAAGTTTATTTATCAAGGCTCGCAATGGTACAAGAGGGAACAAAGAAGCTATTCGCATAAGACTTCACCCTAACAAAATAAACGGGAATAGACATTCCAGAAGCAGGATGTCCACAAGTAAGAAACTCAACAATAGGAGACCGATACGGCAACAGACATCTGAGGAAACAACTCGCCGGAATAGCAACGATCGAAAATCCACCAATCACAGCAGGCCATCGTGCTACATATGGTGACGCATACCAGTCGACCTCATCGCCTGGTGAAGACAACCAGTAATCAATGGAAACGTCGCGATCTACATCCCGAACTGGAAGTGACTATCTCGTGATGAGACAACGAACTGGCCCTGAAGAATACTAGCTCTACAAGTCGAAATATCCGCCAGTTCATTTCTACCAACCTTCAATTTGGTTTTATTTACCATATTATTATTGTATCTTCTATGAACAACAATAAACTTTTTCACGATATTCCGAGTTGTTTCTCGATCGAATGCCTTCTCTTTTAGATGGCTTACAATACTTTAGGATAACTTAAAATCATTCCGACTTCGGTAATCTATGGCTAGCCTGATGACGCGTCTGAAAATCGTTTACTGAGACTAGTAAACCATTTGTCAGTAAATGCAGTCAAAGAAAAATGACGTCAAAATGTGTTGCCATGGCAATGTCAAAAAGGCCAAAGGTACTTTCCTTTGGCCTTTTGAAGTTAATATCTTAAACTACTCTGTGAAAGGTTTTGTTTTTCATACCTTTCTTTGCAATCGAAAACAACGAACATTTCTGTTAACTTTAATAGAATTATGTAGGCGAAATTTTTTTTTAAGAAAAAAAAGGAAAAGTTCTGAGAACATAACGAGGCTCTGAACCGTAACTACAGTTTTTTTTTTTTTTTAAATGATTCCTTTTTGGATAAGAGAAAACTGTATCAAAAACAAAGCATTCGAACGAGTAGTTTTTGAATTTCTTCTATTGGGTACCTAAAGTCCTGGTTATAAGCCCTGGGTTTTAATATGCGTGACTGCGTAAGGTGTTTTAGCTGGAAACGGAGGGAGGCTTAAATCTGCGAGGCTTACAACCGGTTTAAAACCGTTATGAAAAATGAGCTGATGCTTAACAAAATCTATTGCTGAAGATGTCCTGACATGCACAATCATCAAGATATTCATTTGGCGCCCTCTAATCTAAAAAATAACAAATGGGTAATTTCGGTAAAAAAATGAAACGACTTCGAGCTGACAACACCTTTCGTGCATGGAGTTGGAGAGAAATTGTCCACGGGGGCTTCCAGCATCACTACATCTGTAGTATTATTATTTTCATTTTTTTCTATTGCAAATTCTTCAACAAGGGGCACGGAAAGGGGAGGCGGGGCAAGAGCTTATAACCGGGAACATGCTTTGAGATTTTGATGCTTTGTACGTGATTCACGGCTGTGTAGTGACTTTGCATGAGCAATCGCATTCCATGACGGATCTAAATTCATTGGAATAACACTCACTTAAGCTTTTATCCGCTTTTGTCCGCTAAGAAAAGAAATGGACAGCATATCTGTTATATTTCTCAAATTCTAGCTACGTGCAATACACATTCTACTGATTTTCAGTTTGCGGTAGGTTTCCTTAAAACTGCGCGCGTGTGACTTTTTCTCTGAAGCGCGATGGTATGGAGTAACCTTAACATAGAGTTCGTTATTTTCAGAGATCAACATGAAACTGACAAATATTATTCGCATGATCAGTCCTTTGGCGTATGGTCGTATTGATCAGTAAACGAGAACCTAAAATCGTCCCTAAACGTTCCACTAAAAACGCATTAAAGTAGATTCGTATGCTAATGTTTACTTTTTTCCCAGGCTAAACACAGAGGTATTGAAAGAAAGTGCAGCCATTTTGGATTGCAGTGATTAGCTCTTGGACTCAGGCGCAAGTTGACATTGGAAACATCTTATTTAAGGTAATTTCGACACAATTATCTTTTCTTTTTGTTCTGTCGTTTACCATAAAAAGTTTCAGTCCAAGAGTGTTTAAAATCTGACGTCTCCTTACCATATCGATACAACACGGTCTAGTAGGTATCTTGTAAAGAAATCAGTGTCTTGATAAATTGTAACCAAAGATTTAAGTTAAAAAGTAACCAGTTAGTATCATCCAATGAAATGATCCTCTCGGGGCACAAGCAATTGAAACATTTGTTTTTTCTGTAACCTGAAAAAATTCCAGACTACAACAGAACTAGAGCCCATGTCCTTCGAGATACCCGGCGGTTGCGTTGCTCTACCAAATGAGCTATGATGCGGTTGATAGTTTGGGAGCAGGCCAATTGTAGACTCGAGAATTGTTGTTCGAGTTTATTTATTTGAAACAGACAAACATTGCTCACATTATCAGTAAAATATAAAAGTATCGAGAATTAAAATCGATCGTTCCTAAACGTTCTTCTTAAAAAAGAATAGCCTAAATTGATATTTCCTTTTCTCTCCAGGTTGAACGCAGATACATCGAAAGAAAGTACAGCCATGTTGGATTGCAGTGATTAGTTCTTGGACTTGGGCGTAAGCTGACATTGGAAACATCTTATTGAAAGTAAGTTCATCATAGTTATCTTGTCTTTTTGTTCTGTCATTTACCAAGAAAGTTTCAGTTCAAGATTGTACAAAAAAATCTCATATCTCTCTAATATATCGATATGTTGTCAAGTTTAAAAATTACTAAAAGTGAATAGTTTAAGTTAATGTTCCTTTTTTTTTCCAGGGCGAGCGCAGACAAGTGGAAAGAAAGTACAGCCATTTTGGTCCGTGATTAGCTCTTGGGCTCTGGCGCAAACATCTTATTTAAGATAAGTTCATCATAGTTATGTTGGCTTAGTTATTTTTTCGGTTATCATAAAAAAATCTAATATCTCCTTGCCATAAAATAGTAAAATTGTCTTGATATACTGGCCAAAAAGAGTTATAAAGATATCGGTAAGGATCGAGATATTTCGAGATGCTCAATTTGAAACTGTAAAATATTGCTGTTTCTAAATTTCATGGCATATTGATTAGTAAACGTTTACCAAACTAGTGCGAAAGAGTTCCACTGAACAAAAAATTAAAAAAAATCAAATTGTCGCTCACTTTTTAGAAGCATTTTAAAATCGTATAGATCGATCACAGAAAACATATACCCGCGGCTTAATTTGTGGAACAAACTCGTGATTGTTTGCAATGAAGATAAATAGAAACTAACAAATAAGTCGTGGCATTACCATGAAAACAATTTGCATAAAATGTTTTAGAAAAATTTAATATTATAACTAATACAAAGACAATTACAATCCTTGTAAGAGGCAAAAAGTCTATTTTCAGCTTTCAGTATTTCTACATTATTCAAAAACAAAAACAAAGAAATTGTCAGCTGAAATAATTGTTTAGAATGATGTAACATCAAAGAAAATACGGAAGTATAAGAGAATTTATAAATTTAAGAATTGCACTAAAATGAAACCAATCGCATTACTTGTAGTCAGTCATGTGACCTGATATGCTAAAATTTGTTTGATTGCATGGCACGTAGAAGGTCGAAGAACAATTTGATCAGATTGAAACTCTATAGTATTCTTCGTCGCTTACAATTTCTTTAAAGAAAAAGTCATGTTGAAAACTTGCATAATTTAGTACAAGTTTACTGTGATACGCCATATAATATGGAGCAAGGAGGAAACATTTCCACTAAAAATGATCTTAAGTCCACGAGTGATGAAAATTTAATTAATATCTTGTTAACGTATTGATACATTGTCAATCATCTCATGAAAATCATTAACTAGGAAATACTGACTTGATGCGCCAGCAACATTAAAAGAGATAAAGAAATAGGATCGAGAATTAATATTTCGAGCGGTCAACATACAGTTCGCTGTTTTATTCAAGAATCTATTTGAAACTGTCAGATATTGCTTGTTTTAGGGTTAAGTTAGAGTACGATTCGTTGTACCACGGAACTAAACCTGTTCGTCAAATTTTGTTCGAATCAGGGAAAGTTCATTTCGTATGGGGCGGGGGGGGGGGGGGGGGGGGGAGGGGGGGGAGTGGGGAGTGGGAATGGGTGATGGTGCTCAAGATCGTTAACCTGAAAAGATTCATCAAGACCACCCTTCACACTGCCACTAAATTTGCTAAGCGGTCCCACAAAGAGCATTACTGAAATTAGCAGCTCTGTTTCCCGCATTATCACACGACGGCCATTTTGAATACTAACTCATTTAAAAAATTACTTCAGCTAACAAGGCTGGGACATAATATTTAGAGGTGAATAAAAACGTTTTATAATTAAAAAGGATTTAAACGATCAAGCACGTTAAAACATGTTATTTTCTAGCTGGGATCAAGGACGTGCTGAAACTGAATTCTTGTATGATTCAATCTATGCATCTAAGAACTAGGCAAGCAATGAATGTGTGTACATGACAAAACATCAAGAAACATTTGAATTACTGAATAGGTCAATCAGCTCTTTGCACTGCTGTATCAGCTATATATACAACAATATGCTGGAGAAAAGGAAAAGAGGGAAGAAAAGAAAGAAAGAGCAAAGAAAAAGAAGTGTGAACTGCAGAAAGATATGGCAGAAAGCAAGCATCCAGATTACAAGCCCATGGTAAAGATCTCAAAAATGCAGTCTTGTCAGGAGACCTCAACCAGAAATTGTACAACGAAAGCTGGGACGTATCAAGCTCCTAACAAGGCTTCACATCAAAGTTCTGAAACATTTCATCCAAGCAAATGGGATGGTTGACGTGAAGCCACAGTATATTTACATCTGCGGAGGGCAAGGAAACTGGTAAAGGGAAAGTCAGACAATGTCACACTGGTAAAGAGTCCAACTGACCCGCGCTCCTCTGCAATACCGGTGATGTAAATGACAAACACGAGGAGGATGCCACTGAAGTTTCAGAAATGATTTAATAAAATATCAAGCTTTAACTGTTTAACTTCGGGACTGGGGGGAACAGTAAGAATAATTCTTAATAGAAAAAAAAATTAAAATCACTAATGTTGAATAAAGAATAAAAATCTCCACCCCCCCCCCCTCCCCCACACTCTTATGACCCCATTATTTTCCTACACAGCTAATTAAATTAAATTCTAGGGCCCCCTCGACGTGTACCCCACCCACCCCCTCCGTCCTCTTTTCATATTAAATGAACTTTCCCTGAACAGAAGTTTTACAAAATACTAGTGATTCGTTTTTAAAAGTATACAAATCGTCGTCCACAGAAAATTCTAACCATTTATGTCTGCATGAAGCCAATTGTTTGCATTGAAGAAAGTGGAACAAAAAATTTTGACATAGTGGTTTCTGCATGAGACTATTGTGGTACAGTTTACAATTACAAAACAATGCTGAGTTAAAAGTACGAGAAATGAATGCAATGTGAAAAAATAAAAAGAATACAAGTGGCAAAAATCTTTAGGTCCTTTAGAAGTGACTAGCTTTTCTAATTTACTTGTCTGATTACACTATGCTAGTGATTTTCAGTAATTTCAGCCGGTGTCATGTGAATATTAACGGCGCCTGTACCAGGTTCGCTTTCCGAAAACGCAGAATTGATATTAGATGCAAAAAGTCTGTTTCTCGCTCCTTTACAGTGTCAATATACATTATCTAAAAAAATAGTATGAAAAAACAAATCGTCAACAAGAGGATATTGTCTTGATGTAGCATTAAGTATGGAGAATTGATTTAAAATTAGTTTGCTTAATTAGAATTGCAAGGCATTTAAGAAGGTAGAATTCCTCAACATGTTGAAAATGTAGAGTCTTCTCCGTCGCTTTTAATTCCAAAATTTCCAAAACGGGGCATTTATCGACATTAAAATGTAAAGATTTATGGTTAAGATATTCAGATCAGGTATAAGAAGCAGGTTAACCATTCAACCGAGATGAAAGTTTTGACGAAAAGTGAACGCTTGATGTAATTTAAGGATCGTGAAATCTTCATATGTTTCATGTGCAAAAAAAAAATTGAAGAAAGAGAAGAATAAAAGGGAGGTGATACATGATGGCTTGGTTTCTTTTAAGTTATCTCATTCTGAAAGTATAGTAACTTGAAATCTGATTATCGTCCTAACAAACATTTATAGCGTAAGGCAATTACTGTACTACTGCTGTAATGGGATCCTGACTTAGACAACGAGAATTAATCATGGTACACTTTAAATAAACAATGTAATCCAGCTTCAATTTTTATTCAAAACAAACACCTTGTAGAAAATACGACAGTATAGCTGAACACTGCATTATCCGCAGCATTGATGTGATTATTGTTGAAATAAGAGTTTTAGCTCTAAACGTAGGACCTTACATCACTAACGTTTATTTCATGTTATGTATTCTAATTGTCCATTTTTGATCTTCTCAGCCCTGTACTTAAAGATTGAAAAGTCAAGAAAATGAAGAACAGCACAGAACCTGGGCGAATTAAAGACGAGGACAGGAACATTTGCAAACGTTTTTATCTACAAAGAGACTTTTACAGCACTTTGTAACTACAACCATAGTAATCGTATAAATACTGAGTAAAAAAATAAAGGAACATTACAAATATTGATGCAGAAAATTGTTAAGCACACGGATTACTCTTACTTTATAAGAAGAACAAATGATTATAATCAATGCATAAATAGCAGAAGAAGCAGGATAATATACACGTGAAAAATAATTCAGTAGAAGCTTGAAAGCAAGTGCCATTTATACGTTGTTTAAAAAAGTTAGCCAATTTTGCTCTCTATTTTGTAGGAAACTGATGTATGGCTTAATAAAGTTAAAGAATCTTTATTGTACACAGATTCACTCTCTGAAACCTCACAGTGATTAACACACAATAAAACAGTTAACATAGATTTAGTTTACTTCACTGATGTAAAGAAGACGGAAAGAGCAGATTAAAGGCTGGACCCAAATGCTCTTTGAGATTTTCTTAGTGACTACCAAAGGATATAAAATATGCCGCACCATTTGAAAACTGAATGCGGTAAAACCTGTGTGATTGTTGTTTATTTTTATATTTAAATATAAAGGGTATTTATGGAAACTGGGAGAAGTTTTCCCCATATAAAATTCTTGACTTTCCTTGCGGAAGATTATGGTAAGGAATTGAACTGTAACCCAAAATCCCTCCGCCCTCCCAGAATTGAGGATTATAAAATCAGCTCTACTTTCTTGCACAATCCTCCGCTCTCAAATAGTCTGCTAGAATTGTGGATTGGAATAAAACTCTCTCCAGTAATCTTCATTTTCAGGCGGATCGATGATTCTGTATGAAAGCTAAACATAAACAGTCGCCTCAGGGGGATTGTGCAACTAAGTTTAACTGACTTCCATAACGTGGCTCAAGGAATATAAAGAATTTGAGAGGGAGCTAAGATACATTCAGACTTGTCAAAAATTTCCCTGCCAAATAGTTTTCTTTGGGAGAACTCTGATAGAGGGTTAATTAAATTTGAAAAAAAAGTGAAAAAAACAGGGACGCTGGCATCATATCGAGTTGTGTAATTCAGGTTGTTGTTATGAGGTGATGGAATATATGACTAAATTACCCCTGGAAGGATGGGACTCCCTCCCTCCCTCCCTCCCTCTCCTTCTAACCGGCAGTGGGAGAAGGATGGGTGGGACTCCCTCCCTCCCTCCCTCCCTCTCCTTCTAACCGGCAGTGGGAGAAGGATGGGTGGGACTCCCTCCCTCCCTCCCTCCCTCTCCTTCTAACCGGCAGTGGGAGAAGGATGGGTGGGACTCCCTCCCTCCCTCCCTCCCTCTCCTTCTAACCGGCAGTGGGAGAAGGATGGGTGGGACTCCCTCCCTCCCTCCCTCCCTCTCCTTCTAACCGGCAGTGGGAGAAGGATGGGTGGGACTCCCTCCCTCCCTCCCTCCCTCTCCTTCTAACCGGCAGTGGGAGAAGGATGGGTGGGACTCCCTCCCTCCCTCCCTCCCTCTCCTTCTAACCGGCAGTGGGAGAAGGATGGGTGGGACTCCCTCCCTCCCTCCCTCCCTCTCCTTCTAACCGGCAGTGGGAGAAGGATGGGTGGGACTCCCTCCCTCCCTCCCTCCCTCTCCTTCTAACCGGCAGTGGGAGAAGGATGGGTGGGACTCCCTCCCTCCCTCCCTCCCTCCCTCTCCTTCTAACCGGCAGTGGGAGAAGGATGGGTGGGACTCCCTCCCTCCCTCCCTCCCTCCCTCTCCTTCTAACCGGCAGTGGGAGAAGGATGGGTGGGACTCCCTCCCTCCCTCCCTCCCTCCCTCTCCTTCTAACCGGCAGTGGGAGAAGGATGGGTGGGACTCCCTCCCTCCCTCCCTCCCTCCCTCTCCTTCTAACCGGCAGTGGGAGAAGGATGGGTGGGACTCCCTCCCTCCCTCCCTCCCTCCCTCTCCTTCTAACCGGCAGTGGGAGAAGGATGGGTGGGACTCCCTCCCTCCCTCCCTCCCTCCCTCTCCTTCTAACCGGCAGTGGGAGAAGGATGGGTGGGACTCCCTCCCTCCCTCCCTCCCTCCCTCTCCTTCTAACCGGCAGTGGGAGAAGGATGGGTGGGACTCCCTCCCTCCCTCCCTCCCTCCCTCTCCTTCTAACCGGCAGTGGGAGAAGGATGGGTGGGACTCCCTCCCTCCCTCCCTCCCTCCCTCTCCTTCTAACCGGCAGTGGGAGAAGGATGGGTGGGACTCCCTCCCTCCCTCCCTCCCTCCCTCTCCTTCTAACCGGCAGTGGGAGAAGGATGGGTGGGACTCCCTCCCTCCCTCCCTCCCTCCCTCTCCTTCTAACCGGCAGTGGGAGAAGGATGGGTGGGACTCCCTCCCTCCCTCCCTCCCTCCCTCTCCTTCTAACCGGCAGTGGGAGAAGGATGGGTGGGACTCCCTCCCTCCCTCCCTCCCTCCCTCTCCTTCTAACCGGCAGTGGGAGAAGGATGGGTGGGACTCCCTCACTCCAGCTCCCTCCCTCTCCTTCTAACCGGCAGTGGGAGAAGGATGGGTGGGACTCCCTCCCTCCCTCCCTCTCCTTCTAACCGGCAGTGGGAGAAGGATGGGTGGGACTCCCTCCCTCCCTCCCTCCCTCCCTCTCCTTCTAACCGGCAGTGGGAGAAGGATGGGTGGGACTCCCTCACTCCAGCTCCCTCCCTCTCCTTCTAACCGGCAGTGGGAGAAGGATGGGTGGGACTCCCTCCCTCCCTCCCTCCCTCCCTCCCTCTCCTTCTAACCGGCAGTGGGAGAAGGATGGGTGGGACTCCCTCCCTCCCTCCCTCCCTCCCTCTCCTTCTAACCGGCAGTGGGAGAAGGATGGGTGGGAGTCCCTCCCTCCCTCCCTCCCTCTCCTTCTAACCGGCAGTGGGAGAAGGATGGGTGGGAGTCCCTCCCTCCCTCTCCTTCTAACCGGCAGTGGGAGAAGGATGGGTGGGAGTCCCTCCCTCCCTCCCTCCCTCTCCTTCTAACCGGCAGTGGGAGAAGGATGGGTGGGAGTCCCTCCCTCCCTCTCCTTCTAACCGGCAGTGGGAGAAGGATGGGTGGGAGTCCCTCCCTCCCTCCCTCCCTCTCCTTCTAACCGGCAGTGGGAGAAGGATGGGTGGGAGTCCCTCCCTCCCTCCCTCCCTCTCCTTCTAACCGGCAGTGGGAGAAGGATGGGTGGGAGTCCCTCCCTCCCTCCCTCTCCTTCTAACCGGCAGTGGGAGAAGGATGGGTGGGAGTCCCACCCTCCCTCCCTCCCTCTCCTTCTAACCGGCAGTGGGAGAAGGATGGGTGGGAGTCCCACCCTCCCTCCCTCCCTCTCCTTCTAACCGGCAGTGGGAGAAGGATGGGTGGGAGTCCCACCCTCCCTCCCTCTCCTTCTAACCGGCAGTGGGAGAAGGATGGGTGGGTTACAAAATAACACCTTGTTGGTGAGGAAGGTATGCACTGGAACAAAAAAACAAAAATGTGTTTTTGTTTTGAATGTACCAGTGCGTGGCTTCCTCACTAGCAAGGTGATATTTTGTATCACGCTACCGTATGCTGCATAGAGAATAGCTAGTAATAAAAAAACTAACAAGGACACCGGGTTTTGCCATGCGGCTACTTTTTCTTCTATATATGGAGTGTCTTAGTTACTTTTTAGTAGAAGGTTTTAAAGAGCCTTTAACTGTCCTCCCTTTATTTTGCTCATGGGACCTTCTTTACAGCAGTTTAATTTTCAAAATGTAACGCAGATATCATGGCATATCTTAAAACTATTCAAATTGTAATCTTATTGTCTGGTTGCTTGATATATTTCATAAATTATGTAAAAATAGAAAATGATAGTGGTGTTTGTGCTCAAAAATCTTGAAAGTTTATTCTGAAAACGAGCTTCGCGATGTTGTTCGTATATGATTTGCAAGACAAATTTACCGTTGTGGCGCTTCACTGTACATTTTCTTGCGTGATCCCTCGCATCTCTAGCTTTGTGCCTGTTGACAAGATTAAGCAAAAGATACGTTAGAAGGCGTATTCATGTGGTGTCAGACATTTCTGAAAAGTTAGCAACAATCTACTGGTTATCAATTATGTGTTCTTACATTACGATTGATTGATGTTTCTTGTCGGCAAGACGCTATGCACTCATTTAAGAAACGGATTTCTTGATTAATCATTCTTGCAATTTTGTGGAATTAAAAGTTACATAGATTTTCTTGTTCAGATTTCAAAGGTAAGAGACTTTTTAGAGGATGAAAAATTTGCAGCAGTTTAAGCTAAAGTTTCAAGTGTCGGAAATCACTGCCATCCAGTGAAAGTTTTCTTGTGAACTTTTTAATTATCGCTTCCCAGAAGTAGTAAACTAATATTACCAATATTCATTAGCTGTCACTTACAAGCGCTTCTGTCAGTTTCTAATCGATAAACAAGGTATGCATGCAAAACAACAATCCTGTGTTCTGTGTATCGTGATCTCAGCCTCATGGCATTATTATAATACCACAGCAAATCGCAATACTAATTGTACTCTTGAAATGATATCACTTGGTCTAGTTTTTTGAAGTGGAACTAAGCTAATCCAACCTGATTTAGCGACTTTGAATTTAGTGTAAATAATTAACTTTAAATGAAGTGTACTTTTGATCAATTAATCACTTCTCTCAATAATTGTTGTTTTAATTTTTCCCTCAAAACGGTGGAAAACTGGAACGTAAATTTACAGAAACAAGAAAAATAATCAAAGATCTCTTCGAGATTCGACTATTTTGAATGGAGTATGCGTTGGGGGAAATGTTAATATTGAAAGCGATTTGCGATGGATTAACCCATTGACTCACAGTCCAGAAGGCTTTTATTAGCGCGCACCCACCCCCCAAAAAATTGCTGGCTCTTTTACGGCATTTAACACAAACGTGCGAGTGGAAAAAATATACCATATGCGTACTAAATTCAAACAAATAATTCCTTTTTGAAGTAAACTTTTATTACAACAAGACACGCTGAAAGACCAATTCATGATTTGAAATGTTAAATATCAACCTTGATAAATTGATCCCAAACCAAACTTGAAGACGGTGAAAAACATTTCTTCACCTCCGCGCGACATTTTAACAAGTCGCAAAAACACGAACTCTTTCTACAAAATAATATATAGATTTAGGCAGGCCTAAAAGCGAAGCTCCCATTTATTATTCTTTTGCTCAATTTAATTAGTGTTACCAAATAAGTAGCCACACTATTTCTAAGCTTATACAGTGGCCCATAAGGGTTAAAAATAAATTAATTTTCAATCGCTCATGGTTAAACTTAATATCTTACATGTAAAAACCTCTCATGGTTTTGTTGACGAAGGCGATGTCAATATATTTCGAGGTTAATCCTCCTAAATATTTGCCTGTGACAGGTTCTAAAATTAAAATTGACGAGTGCACTTTATTGGGTTCCTCACGTACGCACGTATAGTCAGGTGGCTTAACGAATTGATCGTGACAAGAGTGATAAAAGCATGAAATTTGGCACACAATTTGCTTATACCCTGCCAAATGATATTAGAAGGGGTGCCCTTGTCAATCTGCTCATGCTTCTGTTTTAGGGATATATCTGGTTTTGACAGAAATCAAGATTTGGGTAAACTGTGGTACGACTTTCAACACAGTTGTTTTACCACTATTTAAAATGAATTTTGCTTTTTTATCTTGTTGTCTATCATTTATTTATGTACTTTGCTATTTGAGTTAAGATTGCATTGAAAATAGCGTCAATAAAGCTACATTATAGTTCTAGTATCCAGAATTGAAATTTGGGTGTCCTGTGGTACGATTTTCAACACAGTCATTTTACCACTTTTTAAAAACAATTTTGCATTTTTATCTTGTTGTTTATCATTGTTTAGGTACTTTGCTAGTTTAGTACTTTTATGTGGCTTTGTTGCCACTATTTAAAATGCATTTAAATGGTGGCAACAAAGCCACATAAAAGTACCCATTCCCAGCCTTTGCTGATAACACCGGCAAAAGAAATTGTAGAAGAAAAGCCGAAAAAATGAGCGCAAATTGGCCTCGTCTTTTTGTACATCGAATCTGATCATATAAGGAATGCTTATGTACATTGCTAAAACTTCCACAAGTACCCTGTGCTCTAAGATTTGCTCTCTGGGCTAAGGCTGTCCAAAGATGCTTGGTCACTTTTGGGCAACTATTCGTATTTCAAACAACTTTCCCTCTCAAGCGACTTTTTGTATTCTGTACTAGACCAAAGGTTTCTGAAGAATGTCCGAGTATTGTTTGAAGGCCATATGAATTGTTCTCAGTGAAAGAAACCCTTGTAATTCAACAAATTTTGGCCTTAAATTGTTATTTAGATACTTCTGTTGCCACTGGTTGCTCTCTCCTTTGACCCATGAGAACTTTGTGGGAGGAGAAACAGCCTGCATTTCATGTAGCCATGCATAGCAAATTGAGTGCCCTGGACTCTGTGAGTAACACAGGACTGATGCTGTTCTCAAAGCGAAACAGAGACTTGGACAATATTCCTCCAATACAGGTATAACACAACTAGGCTGTAAATTATCGGTAAAAATAATGTGCTGACAACGTTTGTATTTGACGATATACTTGCAAATTGACAGGAAGGAATTTAACACTTTGTTATCGATACCCATTTTTTCAAAGTGAAAAGCAAACTACAGCTGGCTGCACTAAACAATTTAAATTTCATGATGCACTTGTGCAGATGCTCGGAAGGCAGTACACCAGGCAGGGATTTGGATGTCGTCGGAACACGCAATGCAGGATGTTCCTCCTTCCACGAAGTTCTCGTGGGTCAAAGGAGAGAGCAACCAATGGCAAACAGTTTGGATGATTATCCCCAAAGTGTCTACGTGTGCAGAGAGTTGATCGAGTGCACCTGTAATGCGAAACAGAGACTTGTGCAAAAGCAAGGTTGAAGTGCACGCCACTGTGTAAATGTGAATGCCCAGAGAGTAAATCTTAGAGCAAGGGGCATTTGTGACGGTGTTGGCAATGTACATAAACATTCTTGATACGATCAGATTTGATGTATGAAAAGACGCAGTCAATCTGCGGTCACTTCTTCTGCTATAATTTGGCTGTGTTATCAGCCGAGCAAAGACTGTAATAACAAGGCTTTGTTGAGGCTATTAAAAATGCAATCTTTACTTAGCAAAGTACATAAACAAGTGATAGAAATAAGATAAAAATGCAAAATTCGTTTTAAGTACAGTCAACTCTCGCCTTGCAGACACCCCGCTATTACGGACACTCGCTATTACGGACAAAATCCAGATCCCCGGCGAAAGCTATAGAGTTTTCACTGGAAATGACTTCCGCTACTACGCGTACGGACTCTCGCTATTACGGAATAACGGACACTTTTGGTGGAACCAAGAGAACAATTTTATTGTTTTGATTCTCAACAAAGCGGACACCAATAACTTCTCATATGATGTAATCACCTAAAATTGCAGTCCGTTGTTCGCTTTTTGTCTGAAACACACTTAAAAAGACTTCTGGAATATATATTTTTGCATCAATTTGTTTAGTAGCTGTACAGCAGACTTTGCTTTTTCACTTCAGCTTGCGTCCTTTCCTTGCAGACTCTACTGGAGAGATCAAGCCCTCATCCTCCAATCTCAACAACTGCTTAGCACTTTCATCACTGCTTATAAGCTCGTCACAGTCTATGTTATTTCACGTATGTTAAAGGCACTTTTTTCTCACACCCCGATATTGCAGATTCTCGTTTATACGGGCATTAAACAACGTCCCGAGCGTGTCCACAGTTCACGGTAGTGGTAAAATAACTGTGTTGAACATCATACCACAGGAAGCCCAAACGTTGATTTCGGTTCAAACGAAAATATCTCCTAAAACGGAAGCTTGAGAAGATTGACAGCGATGTATATGAGCATTTGTTACAGGATCAGATTTTATGTTCAAAAAGACCCGGTCAATTTGCTCTCATTTTTTCTGCTTTATTACAATTTCTTTTGCTCGAGTTAACAGCTGAGTGAAGACTGGGTACTAGTACTGTAATGTGGCTTTGTTGCCGCTATTTAAAAAGAAATCTTCACTAAAATAGCAAAGGACATAAATAAATCATAAACAACAAGATAAAAAAGCAAATTCATTTTAAATAGTGGTAAAATAACAGTGTTAAAAATTGTACCACATGACACCCAAGTCTTGATTTCAGTCAAAACTATGTATCTCCTTAAAACGGAAGCATGACCAGACTGACATGGGCACCCCTTCTTATATCATTTGGCAGGGTATAAGCAAATTGTGTGCCAAATTTCGTGCTTTTATCACTCTTGTCACGATCGGGCCTAAATTGTGCGTTAAGCCACCTGACTAGTAGGCGCAACAACAAATCTTAGTAAAATTTTATACAACGTTTACTGTACACTATGTTAATAAACCTTTATGACTTATTCAATGTAAAAAGGACCTTGGTCTTGCTTTGATTTACTCCAAAGCAGTTAGGGCATAAAAAAACAACTCAAGGCAAAAACAAAAATACAGAAAATCAAACTAAGTAAACTCGCTGCTAAACACAGTAAACAAAATGAACTCACGCTACAGCAAACAAAACTCACGGCGGAAAACAAACTCTGCAAATTGATGGTGCCGTTTTTGTAAGTCATTTTAAAGCAGATTTTGTGTAAGAATTGTGGCAGTTTGTGATTCGGAAAGTGGTGCACGCTAACTTAGAATAAGCTTACAATGTTAATTGTTTTGACTGTTTTGAACCGCGTTCTTTTCGTTGCAGTTTGGTTGCATGATTAACTAATTCTGTTTTACCGTACGCCTTGCTAAAAACCTTAGAGAATTTTATGCAGAGAACTGATTCAATTTTCTTCATTTCTGGTAAGCAAATATGCGGAAGGTTAAGTCTGAACTTGCTCAGCCAAGCACAGGTAACTCGCAACGAAATCGGCGAAATATTGGTTTACGATTTCAACATCCTCGTTGATAAGAGAAACAAAACATATGCAAGCGAGTATAAAAAAAGAGCGCTTGGATAATAGATCGCTTAAATATATATTGGTGTGCAGTATCGCTGAGTAGTTTTACTCGGTTTGTTTCGCAGGATTTTTTCTTTACGTGTAGTAAGTTATAAAGCGAAATCGTGATTTTGATCCGTGAAACTTAATAATTTGATATTGTTATCAAAATCCAATCATGGTCAATCATGAACATCACAGTTAGAGCGGTTTTCACTTGAGTGTCGAAAGTAATTCGCGTTTGCTTTGGTTTTGCATTACTATGGTCAGTGATTGGCTTAAAAATCTCGCGCCACTTTCTCAACCAATCAGAAGTAAAGCTAAAACCAATCGCGACTTCCTCGCGCACGTTTTCCCGCGCTTTGTGCCGGCTACATGTATTTGCTTCGAGCTTTGATTGGTTCACTGGATTGCCTGTGTCCTTTGTGATTGGCCAGAGTGATTACTTTGGTTTTGGTTTTACGACACTCATTTGAAAACTGCTCTAACTCCACAAACTAAAGCCCAAAACAATTAACCTAAACGAAATATTTAATAAACAATGTCTGTATAAAATGTACAAACATGAACAGGTTTGTAAGCAGCATTATATTTACGGGAAGATCTGAAAACCGACACTACTTCAAATTCGTTCATAAATGAAGTATAGTATAAACAGATTCTCACAATAAAATCAAACTTATGCTTACTGCATATATACATTTACGTTTGTTACCTCAAGATTGGAGAAGGCTTGTAAATTCTGCAGGGCAAAAATTTCAAACCAGCACAATAATATCGGAAACGAAAACGCCACTCGTTGTACGTGTTACTCCAACACCAGCGACATATAAGTTACATGTTTTGAATTATCAGCGAAGATTGATCTCTCCTTTCCTTTCGGTGTAGCTGTTAACAGTCTTTTATCCATCACTTAGTGAACTTCACCGGCTCTGAGCTCACTTTTATTTTAGCTCAATGTCAGCTCAATTAATTCTTCAGCCTTGGTTAGCTGCACAGTGCTTCAACTCTCGGTGTTGTCCGATGTATATCACGTTGAAGTCGGCAATTATTTCGGATCTTCCCGTTAAGAGGTTGTCCTAAATCATTTGGCATGAGTTTTCATGATGTAGATGAGTAAATAGAGCGAGAAATATTCACGAAAAACTTTGTTTTCCAGCATACTTTGATCTTTCTTCGCGTCTTTCATTCAGGTTAAAAAGTGAACAACGTACCAGCTATTTGCCGCCTTTTCATACAACCGCTTCGTTTAAGTTGAAATGAAATGTCCAGATCATGAGAAAACATGAGAGAAAAAAAAAAACGCTGAAGTAATAAAGTGTTCTTACAAGTTTCTATGACATTTAAGTTAACACTCAACAAACCAAAAAATGTTTGTGCTACTTTTTGCGTAAGAAGCGACTCCAAATCAAGGACAAAGGTAAACTCGTCCCAGGCCTAATCCGTGCGTACGTACGTACGTACGGACGCGGGCGACCACCAAATTTTCTTGGCTTGATGGATTTCCCATTTTCTATGGGTATGGAGCTCCGCCATTCTGTACAACTGTCACTGACATTTATTTAACCACCAGTGGTATTATCTTGGTACAGAAAAGCGGTAATTGGGGATAATAATTTGCGAATCATGGTGCCGTCAGATAGCGAAAAACTACTGAATTCCTTCCACAAAATTAACACTCACATTGCTTTATATGCTTTCCATCACTATAACTAATAACAAAAACAATACTTGTTTGCATTTTCCGAAGTACTGTAGTAATCTTTGCATGTAAAAGGTCGTAAACTGAACACAATTATTAAATAAAGAACAACGCGATGGTAAGTCGGCCGAACGCTGCATATCAGATGTCACCATGTGCTTTTCAAATCAATACGCTTCGTAAACTGGGCAAATGAAAGAAACTTGAAGGAAGTTTTGTTTTAGATTAATTCTCATTTCAAGATGTAGCTACTAATGTATCAAAGCTTCAAAATTCTGCATACTTTTGAAGCCGTGAGATCTTTCATTATTCACGCTAAAGCGTAAGTTTAATTTTAGCCCGATGGCTTTTTGCAGTCAATTTTTCACTAAGTGGCTTTACGGATCCTTCTAAAAATTCCATTCAAGTTCGAAGTAATATTGTACATTACCATTTTCCTGTCTGAAGTCTTGAGAAGCTGGATTAAGTCGTGATCAAGTCCGTGAATTGTGATCAAAACAAAAGATTGCGTGACGAGCTAAAAATACTTCTTTCAATGAAGACGACAAAAAATAGACTTGTAACAATAGAAAATAGCATTGGCCAATATCCTCTGACAATGAAGATTCGCAGCAGCTTTTAAGCATGTAAAACTAAGCGATTCAATCGATGAATAGCACAGATCTCTGAAAAACACCTACCTGTAGTTTGCAGAAGGCTAGACAGGCTAAATGACAAGCGACGCGTGAAAATAACACTTCGGGTTCGAGAAGTGCTGACGCATTCCTATTCAATGACGTTTTTATCGCCCACAGCGAAAAGTATTCCCTTGACAAATTAAAACAGTCCCTTGAGAGTATACAAAAATGTGGGTCAGAGAGTGCCAAACGATGTCCCCAATTCTTACTATTTTTCTTGTACCAAGCAAAATAGTCGAAAAACGAAGGTAACTTGTTATCCCAGCGTTAATCAACTGAACAATCTGGTCCTACAGTGCGGACACTTACAACTTCGTTTTTTTGGCTTTTGAGAAATAAGCCAGGCTTTCACAAATTCGAAACGCTTTATTTAACCTCTACTCTATTCACATTAAATAAATAGAAGGTTTGTTCAGCCTGTAGATTATTTATAAAATTCAAACTGATACATATTTTATAAGTATCGACTTTGCTTGTTGGCGAACAAAATTGAACTTACACCATGCATTCAATTTTTCAAATATCTGAATCAGATAAAAAAAAAACAAAAAAACTTCGAGATGACGAACATTGTAGATTTACAATTTGGACAAGTTGAATAGATTTTCTGTCAGGCAGTTTAACAAAGCACCTTTCTGTCCCTCGACTGCAAAGAAACATTCACTGCTTTTATTCATTGCTTTTACTTACTGCAATATTTCTAACTGTTAAATCAGAGAACTCAGTGATACATCAAGACAATGCGTCCTAGCTGATGATTGTCTCTATTCTCCCCACCTGCCTGTTTAGCAATGGATTGATATTGTAAGGAAAAGTTGGAAGTTGGTCTCCAATCTTAAATTTTTTTTAAAAAAAGCTTAAGATCAATGCTAACTGGCCTCTGTTGTATTTATTCATTTTCGTTCCTAATCTCGTTTCTGTAAGTTCAATATCCAAAGACGAGAGCGTTTAACTTAACTAAATAATAAGGTTGCTTGATAAATAAATCTTAAACTAAACTTTTTTGAAGAAAACTGTAAGATATTTCTCTCCGCTTTCAAAAGTTGGAAAAAGCACTATTTCCTTTCCGGGAACTCGTGTCGAAAATTGGCCTATATGTGACGTCACAACGTTTTCAAATAACACTGCAAACGAAGACTATAAAAATTAATTTTTGTTAATAAACTTTCCCTGGTCACTTATCATTTTCGACAAATATTTTATTTATATTTCACGAGAAACATACTTTTTAGCTTCAAACTAACTTTAAGAACTGAAAGGAAAACAAAATTATTTACACAGGTATAAACATATTTGAACTGTCAACATGTATCAATTTAAACTCCAGTGGAACTTATGAGCTATCAATCAAATTGTCAAAGATAATATCTGATACTGAAAATGTTTTTCAACATGTCACGCACACCCGGTGAAAACTTGCGCCACGTCTTAATGTAACCTAATTACCACTTAACTGCTTCCTAGTAGCTATGTATCGCGTTAAAGTTTGCATAAATGTCATTGGATATGTTCATAATCTTTCGTTCATTCGACGATTTTTTTTTTGTTTGGTGATGATCATTATGGAGGAGAGTTATTTTTTGTTTAATAAGATGTGCTCCATATATAAGCCAAATCCTTCCGGCAAAAACATGTGTGCCGCGGATAATTGGTCTAAAATTTAAACTGGTAATTTTAAAATGCTATTATTTACATATATTCTACGTATTCTTCTTGCAAATTTTTGTTTCCATTCGGTACTTCGTTTGGAGATGAAGAAAGTTTATGGTGTCCCGCGGATAAACATCTTTCTTCACTGTGACAAAAAAATATTTTCGTAATAACTCAGTTGTAAAAAAAACGCTACAAAGCTATAATTTGTACAAAATGTTTATTTTGACCTGCACTATAATCTGTAGTTTTCTATTTTTTTATATACAGCTATTTCAATTAACGTTGTCGGATTGAAACTCAAAGCTTAAAGACAAGACCGAAAGGTAGTATGGGCGAAGAAAGAGTGTTCCACGCGTGCTGAATACTAATGAGATACAGCGATATAGCAAACGAGACGTTTTTCGTTTCCTTTCTCTTCAGACATGTGTAGAAAAGATCCTTTTTCGCCTCATTTCATTTAAAAAGAATAATCCAAACCACATGACGGCGAAAGAAAAGATACAAGAAAGGTTTCACAGAAAGAAAAACAAATATTCCACGTGCAAAAATACAAACTTGTAGATTTCCTCAATGCTGATATGCAAATCGCAGTAAATACCCATGGCACCATTCGGTCTTGACTCGTAGGTTTGAAGATTTAATCCAACAACGTTAATTGAAATAGCTGTATATAAAAAAACAAATAATCTTTGTTGCACCCGTCCAAAAAGAAACCTACCAAGAAGTGTTTTGAATAAAAAATACCTAATTCCGGTCCGTTCTTGTCAAGAAGTTTTTTTAATTCTCCGCTAATCATATTAATATCTTAATTTGACTGTGTGCAAAAAGTTGCGTTCTTTTCTGAGTTCGTCTTTCAATCTACGCAAAGTGTTACTCTCAAGAGAAAGAATTCAACAAATTTTAACGTGTCCTTAGCTTAGTTGAGTAAATCAGCTGGTGGACGGCCTTTGTCTCAAGACGGAATCTCAGAAGTGAAAAAAGCCTTGACGAGTATCTGGCCTATATATAATTATGCGCTGCAAACCTTACGGACTTCACAAACCTTAATTTACATATATATTCACGCTTTTTTGAACTTCAAGACACGCAAAATGCTATGTCACATTTTTGGGACATTTCAGTCATAGGTACTTAAAGTTTCTGGTCTTTAATTTTTTTTCAAATTAACATGTTTTCTTGTTAAACCTTTAAAATCCAGTTCCGCTAAAAGGGCTCTTTTGACAGCCTACTTTTGGAATTCTAATTAGCAGCAATAACTTTTGACATTCTCTCAGTCAACAGATGATGAATTACTGATGATAAACTTAGCTGTTGACTTTTACTGCACTGCATTGATCTTCAAAATAGAACACCAAAAGTTTCTTAAATTCAGTAAAAAAACATACTACTTTGGATTTCAAGCTCACGCTATGAGATCTTTTTACTAATTGTTTTACATTTCTTTTAATGTTTGCTCTGAGTCGGAATTTGCTAGTTCATCAAGACAATATCCTCTTGTTGGTCAGTTCATGCCACATCACCGGAAAACTTGGGAATCTGATACTTTTGATTTGAATTCCTTCAATTATCCTGGACACCGAACGACCATCACTGCTATTTTATAAACTTCTCGTTTGGTTGATAAACATATTTGTTCGTACCATAGTCGAAAAACGTCAAGCTTTTCGTTTGCGAGAAACACACTGAAAATTTAATACAAATTTAATGCAAGTAAATATTCGATAGTTTTACCATCTCCGAAAATAACTCGATGTTAATCCTCGAGTCTGAAATGGTAAACAACGAAGTAAATAAGAAAACTATGATGTACTTGCCTGAAATAAGAATTGTTTCCAATTGTCAACTTGTGCCAGAGTCCAAGAGCAACACACATAGTGACTTCCACACGGCTGCATTAGGAGGACATTCACTTCCCTTGATATATACATCTCTGTCCATCCTGGAGTAAACAGAGAAAACATCAACATAACTTACAGTTTTTTTAAATCTGATTTTACCTCCTGCACTGCAGTTTTATCAATATCAAAAGCCAGTTACAAATTAACCTTAAAATCTAGCTGTCTTAACTCGGGTATGGCTTCACGATGACTTGTTTCTGTTTAATCTGGAGTAAATGGATGAAATATCGAACTTGCGTTTCCCCTTTTTCAGCACATTTACTTACTATATATATTTGTCGTGGATGTCGTCATTGATTATCATACATTTTTTTAATGCTCGTTGTGAGAATTTGGTGGTACATCAGGACAATAATGATTTACTGTACTGAAAGACATTCGACAATGAATCAACCTTGTACACTTTTGAACTGAGCCCGTTACACTGTTAGGACATAACAGAAAAACGACAAACAAGAAAATTATGATAGACTTATCTGAAGGATGATGCTTCCAGTAGTCAACTGGAATCAGAGACGAAGAGCTTTGGTCAGACTCCGTCAATCCAAACAATTGTTCTACTCAAGAATCCACTGAAGCATCCGCACTTTTTCAGTATTGATCTCTGTTCAGCCTGGAGAAAACAGAGACCATTAGTTACCATGTTTTTTTTCAGTCTTTGCAATTGCAAACATTCGACCAACAAACGAATGGAAATTTTGCAGTAACTTCTGAAAGCGCTGTTGTAAGGTTTGCTGACCTCACTTAGGGCGCTTACCATTAGTTAGGACTGGACGGCCAGACCGGTATATTCGAGAATTGAATTCCGTTGTTAGTCAGATCTGTCCTGTCAAATCAGTCAATGTATAAATTTTTTTCACTGTTGTGGTGTATTTACAGTTGTGTATGGAAAAATCTCGTGAAAAAGCCATTTTCAGATTCAAAACCTCCGGACCGGCGGGGCCATTTGTGAGAAATGGTATCAGCACCCTTAGATTTTAACTTCTAGAGCAGATTAAACAGTTGTCAAACAAACCTCAACTTTCTGAAACGGCGAGGACTGGGGCGCTGTGGCTCGACAGCGTAAAATTCACAAAGGACCAGTCATCAGTCGACCATGAAGCCACGAATTAGAATGGCTGTACAACATTTCTTGCACAACTCATACCCTGTACAAAAACGAACAACAAACAATAAACCAACTTCAGCTAGTTGCAATTAGCAAATTGTGTACTCGCTCCTAATAACTTTCTCAGCCTGTGGAATATTGTTTTGGAACAACTGCTAGAAGAGTGAAAATGTTCACTGAATGTACATGGCAGCGCTCGGAAGGGAACGATATTTGAATTGCGCTGAAACGAAAAAGTACGAAAGCTCAAAAGCGCGCTTGGCCAATTAAACAACTGTACTTCACAAGAGTAAATGTGTTTGGTAACCCAGTATTTCCAACAATTTGTAAACTAAAACGTTTTCCGCGGCGTGGCCTACAAATAACTCGGCTTAACTTCACGGCGTGGCCTCTTTTAATATTAAACCGTTTAAAGGCCAAACGTGGTATAACTAAAGTTATATATAGTAACTAAATGAATAACACTGATGTAAAGAAGATAGAAAACGTGGACTTATCTGAAGGAAGCACATGGAGGAAGATGTCCGCCGTTTGGCTCACACAATGCTTCGACGGACCAACAGCAAAATTATGGGTGTGTCATTTGACACTTCTTTTTATACCTCATTAAAATTCACTCTTCGCAACCAGGAGAAAAATGTTCGATCCAAACAGAATGCATAAAAGAATTTTTCAGTAAGATTTTTATGCTTTGAATCACCTCGGCAATGCTGCGAGAAAAGCACGCTCCAATCATTGATGGGGAATGTTTCAAAGCTTCTTTATATTATTCCTCGTAGCTACGAGAAATATGTTCACATGTGTTCAGTTCGATTCAAACAGAAGACATTAAAGAATTTAATATTGAATAATACATACATTGTAATTAAACAAATCTGACTATAGCTTCGCGGTTTCTGGGCCGGACTTCACTCAATCCGATAATACCATTAAAAATAACATCACAATGGTGAGCCTTTGGATGAATCAATGAATTGTGCACCTTGCAGCCTGGAAAGAAATCTGTCACTTGGGCTTGTAGATCACACAAAAATCATTTTTTTAACGCGCGCGCAATATCTCGAATCCGCTTCTCATTTGTGAAACATGGTGAGCCAACATAAAAATAAAACCACAAGTACAAGAACGTAATAGCGGAGCTCCATACCCATAGAAAATGGGAAATCCATCAAGCCAAGAAAATTTGGTGGTCGCCCGCGTCCGTACGTACGTACGCACGGATTAGGCCTGGGACGAGTTATCTTTGTCCTTGATTTGGAGTCCTTCTTACGCAAAAAGTAACACAAAAACATTTTTTTGGTTTATTGAGAGTTAACTTAAATGTCATAGAAACTTGCAAGAACACTGTATTACTTCAGCGTTTCTTTTTCTCATGTTTTCTCATGATCTGGACATTTCATTTCAACTTAAACGAAGCGGTTGTATGAAAAGGCGGCAAATAGTTGGTACGTTGTTCACTTTTTAACCTGAATGAAAGACGCGAAGAAAGATCAAAGCATGCTGGAAAACATTGTTCATCGTGAATATTTCTCGCTCTATTTAGTCATCTACATCATGAAAACTCATGCCAAATGATTTAGGACAACTTGAACATGATATACATCGGACAACACCGAGAGTTGAAGCACTGGGCTAACCAAGGCTGAAAATTTAATTGAGCTGACATTGAGCTAAAATAAAAGTGAGCTCAGAGCCGGTGAAGTTCACTAAGTGATGGATTAAAGACTGTTAACAGCTACACCGAAAGGAGAGGAGAGATCAATCTTCGCTGATAATTCAAAACATATATATGCCGCTGGTGTTGGAGTAAGCCGTACAACGAGTGGCGTTTTCGTTTCTGATATATATTGTGCTGGTTTGAAATTTTTGCCCTGCAGAATTTACAAGCCTTCCCCAAACTTGAGGTAACAAACGTAAATGTATATATGCAGTAAGCATAAGTTTGATTTTATTGTGAGAATCTGTTTATACTATACTTCATTTATGAACGAATTTGAAGTAGTGTCGGTTTTCAGATCACCCTGCGAGCAGAGCCCTATCTTTTCCACTGATGTACTTGACGGGGTTTTGCAAGAATCGCGTCAAATCTTTGTCGAGCATGCGCGAGGCTTGCGCGTTAAGCTTGCGCGAGGATCACTTTATCTTAGCATGCACGCGCGGAATGGCGTAACGGATCGTACACGGCAGCGTAAACAACGTTTTGGTTTACAAATTCTTTTCTTCAAAGAGCGTCTGAATTCCTTTGGTAAAACATGTCAAGCACCGCTTGAGGTCTTGTAAGTGACTTTATGGTAGAGCTGTACGATGTTAACCGTGAAATTTCTTCTTGGTTTGCGAAAAAAGGGGCATCTTAAATGTTCCACAACTGCACGTGCACACAAACGGCAGAAGATGGCGAGAGCAATCGTCAGCTCTAGTGCTTTCGAGAGCGTACTGTGGGCTCCTTCTTGACCGTTGGTTTTTCCATATGGGTTATTGACCAAGCGTGAGGTCAAGATGGCGGGATATTGACCGAGTTCTTCTTTTGCGTGTTTATGGACCGAGACGAAGTCGAGGTCCATAAACACGCCAAAAAAGAACGAGGCCAATATCCTGCCATCTTGACCGAACAAGCTTGGTCAATAAAGGATTTATTATATGACTTTTTTCGAGCACTGAAAAGGAAGCCAGTTGCATGCACAATCAATGGCGCACGCTAAATCATTTCATTGGTTTAAAAGTTTAATGAGTGACTGTCAAATTCTTGAATGAATCCAGACGAAGTAAACCAATGCGACAACAGCGAAATTCACCTCGTTTTTACCCTCAAAAGGATATTGAAATGGCTTAAATTTGCGAAACAACGTTGAATTTGAAGCCTTAAAAGAAGAATGTCTATTCCATCTGGCCGCCAGCTTTTGATTATTGGACGTTTTGCAGAGTATTTGCTCGCTTCTGGCGCTTTAGTGGTGCAAACCTGCGGTGACATACACGAGCTGAATATTGAAATTGTGATTGCTGAAAGCGTTTGGGATTTTAATACCACTTCACAGGAAAAGCTTGAACGTTTCTACATCATTAATTTAAATGCTCGACTCACCCTTACTCGACGTGAGCGTTAGAGGCTCCGGTGAAAAGATGTTAGGTTCGGACGGTGCGGCCGTGCCGTCCGCTTTCTTCCATTTTTGAAGATGTTACACAAACGACCAAGTTTGCAGAGCACTTTATTCTTCAGGTATGTCACTGACTTCAGTCTCTCTCTTTTCCGCCAAACAAAGCTGATATCAAGTCTTCAAGTCGCTTTACGTTTTAATTTTTGTATCAGCCGGTGTTTGCGACAAATAAAATTAGAAATAGACACGAAATCTTTGTGTTATTTCGGAAACTAGTTTCATAGCGAAAATTTACGACGAAAAGCTTTTTCAAGTAGCGTCGGTAAAAGTTTTTTCGCTTGCAGGAAAACAGCGGGCGATCCCGAGCGGTCAAGATGGCTCCATCTTGACCGCTCGGGTAGCCAATCAGAGCACGAGATTCGCTTCATCTTGACCGCTCACGGAGCTAGTCATATAATAAAAAAAGTTAATGCCCGCTCAGCAAAAACCGGTTTGATCTGGACTGACTAGCCCAAACTTTGGGGCTGCGGCGACTTCAAAGAAATGACACGATTTATGCAGAGCCTCTTTTTTTTCCCAAATCTCAGCCGCAGGGAAGTTAAAAGAGGCTCTTCTCGCAGGGTGTTTTCAGATCTACATAAATGGAAAAATAAATTTTCCTGTGCTGCGTGGCACTTAAAAAATACAAAAAAAGTAAAAAAGTTCTCACTGAAATGAGTTAAGTGCCTTGGAGACACGTTTAAAGTTCCATACGTTTCGGGCTTAGCCCTTCATCAGTGGAAGTCAAGATTTCAGTAGATTTGAACTGAAATATACTGAAATCTTGACTTCCACTGATGAAGGGCTAAGCCCGAAACGTATGGAACTTTAAACGTTTTTCCAAGGCACTTAACTCATTTTAGTGAGAACTTTTTTACCTTTTTTTGTTTTCAGATCTTCCCGTATAATTCAATTAATGCTGCTCACAAACCTGTTCATGTTTGTACATTTCATACAGACATTGTTTATTAGATATTTCGTTTAGGTTAATTGTTCTGTGCTTTAGTTAGTGGAGTTAACTGTGATGTTCATGATTGACCATGATTGGATTTTGATCACAATAAGCTTATCAAATTATTAAGTTTCACGGATCAAAATCACGATTTCGCTTTATAAATTACAAACTACACGTACAGAAAAATCCTGCGAAACAACTACTCAGCGATACTGCACACCAATATATATTTAAGCGATCTATTATCCAACCGCTCTTTTTTTATACTCGCTTGCATTTGTTCTGTTTCTCTTATCAGCGAGTGTGTTGAAATAGTAAACCAATATTTCGCCGATTTCTTTGCGAGTTACCTGTGCTTGGCTGAATAAGTTCAGACTTAGCTTACCGCCACCCTGCGAGCAGAGCCTCTTTTAACTTCCCTGCGGCTGAGATTTGGGAAGAAAAAGAGGCTCTGCATAAATCGTGTCATTTCTTTGAAGTCTCTGCAGCCCCAAAGTTTGGGCTAGTCAGTCCGGATCAAACCGGTTTTTGCCGCGCGAGCATTAACTTTTTGGAAAAACCAACGGTCAAGAAGGAGCCCACAATACGGTCTCGAAAGCACTAGAGCTGACGATTGCTCTCGCCATCTTCTGCCGTTTGTGTGCACGTGCAGTTGTGGAACATTTAAGATCTCGCTTTTTTCTAGACTGCATGCAGTCTGTTTTTCTCTCGAAATTCAGAAAGGGAATGCTGTAAACTAGGGTTTTAAGACGCGAGACGGGGAGATTGTGGCGAGACAACAGCGCGCGAGGAAAAATAGACTGCGGACTCTTATGCATTTTTTGAGGATATCCGTCAGCCCAGCAACGGAGAAGCTGATTGGCCAATGTGCGCAATCTAAAGTTGCGCGCGCGCAATGGCGTTACGGATCTTGTGTTTGCGTCAACACGTCAACGCAGTGTTTTGTTTCACAAAGTTCCTTTAAATGAGCTTGAAAAAATTCATCCAATACAACCAAGCGCCTCTTAACGTCTTGTTATTAGTCTTGTCATGGAGCGGAATTTTCTTTATGTCTTGAAGCAAAGTTTATAACGAGCTAAGGCAGCGCGCGTGCAAATAAAAAAAGCAGTTAATCGCGAGATCCTTGACGCCATTCCGCGCGCACAATTTAAATTGCCCAATCAGCTTCTCCGTTGCTGGGCTGACGGGCATGTCCTCAAAAATTACAAAAGAGTCCGTAGTCGGTTTTTTCTCGTCTCGTCCCAAGCCCTTCCCGTCCATACTGCCTGGTGGTTCGCCCAGTTCCCGATATAAAAGCGCTCCTCCGACCCTTAGAGAAAAGACCGACTACAAGTAGTCTAGCTTTTTTCGCAAACCAAGAAGAAATTTCACGGTTAAAATCGTACAGCTCTACCATAAAGTCACTTACAAGACCTCAAGCGGTGCTTGACATGTTTTACCAAAGGAATTCAGACGCTCTTTGAAGAAAAGAATTTGTAAACCAAAACACTTTGTTCACGCTGTCGTGTACGATCCGTTACGCCATTCCGCGCGTGCATGCTAAGATGCAACCTCGTTCCCAGGGTCCTCTCTATTTCTCCAGAGAAAGGACCCTGGTTGCGGCTGGTCACGTGATCTGGGTGACAAACCAAAACTGCAGGGAGGGCTGCTCCTCCTCAAAATTTTGTCGACAGTACAACACATACTTTCTAGGGGAGGGATAAATGTAGAGCGGGATTTTCAAAATGCACTTGAATTTCTAAGCTCTGTTCAATCCGCGCTCCTTTCGACTGGCTATTACAGCATTATCCTGAAGGTTAAACAGGTTATTTGCTTGGAGAGTTTGTTTCTAAAAAAAGACTTGGTGGCAGTGCTTTCAACAAGGTACGGGAAATCCTTGTTCTTCCAGGTTTTGCCTTGAATGTTGTCCGTTGTCCGTGTAGGAGTAAGCTTACAACGAAACTGGCGTGTTCGTTTCCGACATTATTGTGCTGGTCGAAAGCTTTGCCCTGCAGGACTTTACAATTCTCCTCCAAATATGACGTAACAAACGTTAATGTATACACTAAGGGGGTCACTAAGCTTAAGTCTAATTGTATTGTGAGAATCTGTTTATTCTTCATTTATGAACGAGTTCGAAGTTGTGTCGGTTCTCAGATCTTCCCATAAATTGTAAATGCCATTAATGCTGCTTTCAAACCTCTTAATTAAAGTAGCTTTAACCACGTTTGTACAATTTGCATAGATATTGTCTATTAAATATTTCGTTTTAAATTTTGTGTTTTAATTAGTGGAGTTAGCTCTGACGTTTTAAGCCATATCCAACTTCTCTATTTCACTCGCTTGCAATTTTTATTTTTACTTTTGAGTGTCTTGATTAGATTCGTAAACGAATATTTACGTGGGTTTCGTTGCGAGCTACCTTTGCTTGGGCTAGTGCGTGAGTTCAGACCATTTCTACAGCACATTTAGTTATACCAGAAACGGAAGAAATTCATTCAATTCTCTCCACAAAATTCTCTAAGGTACGATAAAACAGAACGGTTCAAAACTACATTGTAAGCTCATTAGATAGCGAGCGCCACTTCCCAAATCACAAACTACACAAAAAAAAACTGCTTAAAATGACTTACATAACCGGCTCCAAACGAATTTGCGAAGTTTGGTTTGCTGCAGTGATTTTCTTTGTTGTGGCGGTGAGTTTATTTTGTTTAGGTGCTAGTTGGCTATGTTTTGCCGTATTTTTTCGCCTTGAGTTGATTATTTTGCCTTGACTGTTTTGAAGTAAATCAAAACAAATTTCGTTGCCTTTATCAAAGTCCTTTTTACATTAAATTACTCTTATGAAGGTGTATTAGCGTACGGTAAAAGTTCTAAAACATTTCACTAAAATTTGATGTGTGTGCCTACGTGCGTGCGTGAGGAACCCAATAAACTGCAGCCGCAACATGGATTTCAATTTTACAACCAGTTAACTGTGTCATTTTATATTGCCGTGAGCTTATTTTGTTGTGCCTCAAGATATTCATTTTCATGTGAGCAAATTTCTTGTGAGTGTGCCGTATTTGTTGTGAGAGTACATATATGGGCCACAGTATACGCTAGCTTAGAAATAGTGCTAACTAGGCTACTTATTTGAATTGGAAACACTGTAAACTCGAGCAAGGAATTAATAAATGGAAGCTCCGCTTTTAGGCCTGCCTAAATCTATATATTATTGAGGAAAATACCCTCAATTCGTATCTTTTTGTGACGAAAAACTTCAGAGGTAAAGATAACCTCTTGAGAAATGCACAAAGTAGGAATAAACTCTAAGCTCTCAGTTCGTCAGTTTTCAGTAGGCTTTGTAGCTATGGGTCATCGTCGGTGCATCGCTACGTTTATCTTCTTTTCCTCGAGCGAAACGGTGAACCCATGGATATTTTCATTTTTCATCGGAACATTTCCCTTCTCGTCTCCTTCGTTGATTCTTCTCAAACAGTGTTCTTGAATGGACCATGGGAGTGGTTTTTCGTTGTTGAAGTACTTTTACTGAATCGTGTTCATTACAATTCTTTAAGTCCCGTTTTCTGGTCATAAATATTATTTTGTCGATGAAAACATATACAAATAAAAATAACAAAGATCTTAAAAGACTAAATACATTGTTGAGTTTTTAACAAAAGTCTGTTACAAGTAAAAGATAAATACCGAGAACGGAGGTATTAATCCATATATGTATAGGATGTATATGGATTAATACCAACGTTCGAGGTATTTATCTGACTTATTTTATGATATTATTCATGAGGGATCATTATATAAAGCCCGTTTCCAAGAGGACAAAAGCCATCTAATTAGTAGTGCATCGGCTCCGAGCGTAAACAATGTAGTCTTTGTTCTTTTTTATTGTTGCCATTGTGTGGTTTTCTCAGAATAGCCCGATCGTGCATTTCCACGGATTTCGCGATTTATTGTGATTGCAACCTTATTTGAATAACACAAGCTTGTTTTGATGGTTTGTTTTGCACTGTGTGTTGTTCGCAAGGTGCGGTTTAGCGTGTTTTGTACAGCGTCTAATGGTAGTAGTAAACGTACGAAGAAATTGAAACCTCGACAGGAACGGCTAAAAAAATTATGAAGAGTTGAACCAAGGACAGGAACATGGGCTGCTCGGAACACCAGATAAGTTGTAAGGAAACGTTTAGGATTCTCAATTTTTCAAGAATGAGATGCACGTTGTTGTTGAACTCAAGAGGAAGGAATTTTTAACTGAGGCAGTGTGCAGCGACAATTAAATTTGAGAACGGCATGACGGAAATTCAACCGAACTTAGCTGATCTTTTATGATTCCATTGACATGAATTTTATATTTCCAAAATGAATTTAGAAATGGAAGAAGGCTTTGTTATTTCAAAGACTTAAACTTTTTAGGGAAAGTAAACTAAAAAAATTTTTTGGCCTGCCACTGCTATATAGCTTAAAGTATTTCGTATCAGGCTGCAGTAAAATTTTTATGTCGGAATTGCAGTGTTTAATTTGTTCAGAGAGTTTTATTTTGTCAGGAATAGATCAGAACCAAGAATATTAGAATGCTAATGAGAGGTTTTATAAATTATGCAGATAAAAGGCCTCGCATTTATCTGTATAAATCCCTGAAACGAGGGATTTATACAGATAAATCCCTCATTAATATTCATAAATTCATTCATCAGCCCCGCTCTTCCCTGCTACATTATCAAGCCCTCCCCGGACTTTCAGTTAGTTAATATTCAACAGGGTTTTAAGTTAAATAAAGGTTGTTGAATAACAAAAGAAAATGTGTCAATCATGAAATAATTACATATAATAGTTTAGTGAGCTCACTAAGAAAATAATTAATCCCGGTATAGATTGAAAATTGTTAACTGCGTTTCATGTTCCAACTTTTGGAGGGGGGTAGCAACTCTCAGGATTTTCTAACAATCGGTTAATTTTTTATTTGTTTTGTTGACTCCCGAAAAAATTTAAACTTATTTTCCAGTAGATAAAGCACCGTCTTTTCGAAAACAAGTATGGTAACGTATCTTACTATGATAACCTATTTTATATAAGGTCTAGCGATCTCTTTCTGTAGATTATACACCAAGTGCTATTGAAGATTATAAAGTAATCGCGGAAACGCGAAGGGAAGCAAGTACTCGTAAACATGTGGAAATATGTGCGCTTTTGCTGCATTTCCGAATATCTTAGATGACGCTTTCGCATACTCTAAACTAAATGTTTATGTCTGCAAAAGAAAGCTCGGGATGATATTTCACTTACGAATGTCCAAGGAGATTACTTACCAACCGAACAGATATTCTATCGTAATGATCCGCTAGACGCCCCTTTTTATTTCACTTCCCCTGATCTACTACAATTGCGTTCGGTAACGACATCAAGAAAACGATCTTAGAATAAAATAAAAGCCATTGACTTTTAAAGCTTCTCCCTTTGCTTCAACAGCGCATTAGATACGCTTTCTATAAAGTTATTCCTACATAAACGTTTGTTTTATTTTTTTATCATGTTTTAAAATGAAACACTAAAATGATATTCAGTTGAAAAAAAAAAATACAAAAATGGGGAATTTTACATTTTCAGTAATACATATGTACCTGAAAGATATTTGTTCCCCTGAACTTCTCATTAGCTAATATTGCCCCCTATTCCTAAAGTGCTTGTGTTCTCCAACCTGATTGGTTAATGAGCGTGTCAAAGAATGATCGTTTGCCAAAGCTTGTTGGGGGATTGTTAACGGCATCCTAAATAAAGAGCTGTAGAACAAGGGTGGAATGTCTTGACATAAGAAAAAAGGCCAAAAAAAACAAAAAAACTAGTACGATTATGAGAATCCGATACAGCTTTCTTCAGCTTGTTTCTACAGCTGTTTTGTGATATTAAAAAAAAATAAACAAACGTTAAGGTATGAAGACTATCGCGTGAAAAATGACAATCAGAAGCAACTGCATTTTAAACATTCAAACTCGTCATGTTCCCACAGCTGTCTTACAGGTTGGACACTGAGTCGCATAATTAGATTCCCTCCACACAGCCGATTTTTGTAGAAAATGCCGCTTTTTCTTTGTGGATCGGCCTTCCGATCACACGTATCCGGTGAAAACGCTGACCGAATACGCTCATCAGAATGACAATTTTTGAAACGCCATTTTCCCGTTTTCGTTCGGACGTTGAAAACGAATTTTTCTAAACGATGACGTCACAGCATCCTGATCTCGCGCCGAATACTAATGCTTCACTACTTCCTTGTCTTCCCTTCTTTTGCGGCATGGCATTTGTTATTTTAACATTTTCTCTCAGGTAAAATGCTCAAGCTTGTTATTTTAGAATGCGACCTTATCAGCGGGGCTTCTTTTAAGATATCTGTGGTGGTTCAATTTTTTCCTTGGTTCAAATTTTGTTTTTCTTTGTTTTTGGGTATGATAATATATGATAATGAGTTAAAAACAAAGCAAAATAAAATTTGAACCCAGGATAAAATTGAACCACAACATATCCACAAGCAGGACAAAATTAGTCGATAAAGCATTGTTATCAAATAGAGCGAAGGAGAATTTTGAATGATTCAAGACCAGCCTTGGTAAAAAATATCCATTTTCAATCAGAAGCGGATACGCGTGGACGGACGAAAACAAAAAAATAATTACGTTTTCAATTAAAAACGGATACGTATGGACGAGGAATTATTACCCTTTGTGCGGACGCATGCGATGTCGCTGGTCAAGTGATCCCTAGACAATTTTTGGGCAAAAATCAAATCTGAAAAGATAAAAAGGCGCAGAAAAATTTACATTAAAGTGGGAGAGTGAAACAGAGTGAAGGACGTAGCTTGGTTGTTTAGGCACGGCACAGTAATGAGAGAATTAATCCGATTGTTGTTTAGTCCAACTGTCCAAGAAAATCACCTGCCAGATATTCCATCGAAATAATCCGCTGCTTTCCTTTTGATCAAACTTACTTTATCTACCACGGTTACTATTATTTCAAAAGCGCATTTAATATGCTTTTCATGAAATGATTAATGATTGTTCCAACCAAATGGCACGGAAAAATAGCGTTCCATTTGCAAGACGGCGGGAATTTTTTCGCGCCATTTACCATGTTTTCCTGTAAGCGCGAGAGGACGCTCAGTTGCATTAACTTAATTGTCTTAAGCATGGCGTCTCCACAAGATTCTGATGTCCAAAACCAAAGTGTCGAAGGTGCCAGAACATTTTTTAATATAATTCCTTATTGTAAGTCTATTAAATTATTCCAGTTTCAGCAGTTTCAATGTACTTTTCCACAGGGTCGTCACACTCACTAGAACGGTGGGAGGATTGGCGAGTAAAAGTAAAAATGTCTTGCTGGCAAAAGCAAAAGCAAGAATTTGGAAAAGACAAACATACGAAAAAGGAAATATTTAACAGAATTGCCATAGTGAGTTTCCCACCATTTGCATTGACGTGAAGGTGACGTGGGGACAGTGTTGTCGCAAATGGCTAAGCTGTAAGCTGCCCACAACAAGATATTGGACCACAACAACACCGCCGGCGCCTACAAGAAAACCATGGAGCACAATGATGAAATGGAATACTGTATCTGTGGAAAACCCAACGTACGACCAAAGCTCACTCTGGATAGCAGGAGCAGCACTGCAGATCCTGCAGAGGATGACTCAGAGGAAACCTCAAGACGATGAAATTGATGGCTCCGCGGCTGAGAGCTCCAGTGCAACAACAAGAAGGAAGGAAGAGGAAAAGGAAATCTGGTACTCTTCAGCTGCAGATATATGCTTTTCTTTTTATCACAATATGCAGAACAACACAAAGAACGTGGGAGGGAAAAAACATGAAAAGACGGAGCTGACGAAAGAAATGAATGAAGAACGAATGAGTTTTTTGTCCAGTTTCTGAAGATTACGAGTCAACGTAAATAAAAATACCATACCTTATGAGATCGTTTTCAAGGTCCTTATATTTATTAACTGTATGACCTTATCTGATGGCTTTTATACAAAACTTAAGCTTTTAATACTTTGAAAATTTCAAACAAATATTTTGTATTTTCGAGATGTTCACGTGTTTACCTCAGTAGAGTTTGGCGTAAGCTTATGTGATATAATACATTCACTGAATAAATGTACTTAAGAATTTTTTTCAAATCAATTTAGTACGTTGTTGATTTATGTTATATTTACGTCCAGATCCACAATAATAAGAGCGGTATAAATAATTTGAAGGTATATCCCATCGGCAAACTTCGTCCTTTTTCACTGCTTTCGCATAAGTGTACAGAAGCTTACCAGTTATGCAATTTCTAATACAGGAAAATGTAGGATAGAAAATTCAAATAATGTTTTATAGTTCTTAACCCTTAAGGTGGCTCCATATAGTTTTATAACCACGCGCGCGCTGATGATGCGAGCCTTGGGAAACTGCTCGCGCTGACGCAAGCTCAGGCAAAAGTTTTTTAACCACGGATTTGAGTTAAGGTGATTCCACTGAATTGCATTGCGCATCCTTGCTGCGCATGAGTTTTCGCGTCATTTAGCGCGTGCACGAGCGCGCGCGCACCCACAACATTACGGCTTTTCTATTAGGTTAAGGGGGGTCCTTCTTAACTACAGATCTAGAGCAGTTGCTAGGGAATTCCTGAAGACCAGTTTTAGTGGCAAGCCATTTTGGACCGTTTTGTAACGCTAAATGGTAAATTTTGTGGGGCAGGAAATACTTGCTTGAAATATTGACATTGCGCCTGCATAACTAGTGCCAGTCCTAAACCGCGCGTTAGAATTTAAAATCCCTAAAACTTGGAGGAAAAAAGGAAGAGTTCTGAATTTTTTAAAGAATCGGAGATAACATAGCCTTCTTTATAATCCTACGTATGGGATTACCGTTTACAAGAAAGAAAAAAGCGCTACTGAAGAAAGTCTGAAAATACGGGTGTTTATTATGTCATACCTTTTACAATAATGCAAATTTTGTAAAACCCATACGAAGCATTAAGCATGTGGACATACTTTATCTATTGGCACTGATTTTAACTTTCAGTTTTATATGCCCTTTCAGTTTTAGGGTTTTTTCTATTCTGGCCACGCCACTTGTCAAATATGGCCGTGATTTGAAACTCTTGAAGGACTCTTCAGTTGAACAAAGTTGCGAAAAAAGCTTATCCGTAGCAGGTCAAGTTTCCAAAATATGGCGGTTAGATACCTTCCTTAGCAACAACTTAGTAGTTAAGAAGGACCCCCCTTAAGCTCAGAAGAGAAATAAATGGTCATTTTCTTCTAAACGAGCACGGTGACCCCCATTTTTTAATGCATAAATTTAAAAGACATCCGGTTGGCTACAATATATCGCAATTTAAAGAAAAGTTAAATACTGTACTTTGAGATATTTTTATTTGAATGCTTTAAAAAGTACGTTTTGAGGTAGTGCTGCTTACACACGTACGCAGCAAAATCTTTAATTTCTTTCATAATCTTAATTCCAGTTTAATTAACATAGTTATGATGTAAGATTAAAGTCTATTTCGTTGAACTGCTTCGATATTTTAACGCAAAAAATTATTTTTCTAGAAATGATAGTTTCCTTTTCGGATTATGAGGGTTCCTATTATGAACCTCGTGGGTCATATGTTTACTATAATAGCCATCCAGGTTGCACAAAAACGAGCACGGTGACCCCCATTTTTTATTGCATTTTTGTAACGCTCATAACATAGTTATGAACTGGACCAAGTCTTAGAAAATTTTAAATATTCCTTCTTTTTCAGTGGAATCACCTTAAGGTGATTCCACTGAATTGCATTGCGCATCCTTGCTGCGCACGATTTTTCGCGTCATTTAGCGCGCGCACGAGCGCTCGCGCAAACAACATTAAGGCATTTCCTTCAGATTAAGCTTAGCAGGGAAATTAATGGTTATTTTCTTCTAAACGAGCACGGTGACCCCCATTTTTTTAAAGCATTAACTTAAATGACATACGGTTGACTACAATATATCGCGATTTAAAGAAAAGTTGATTATTCTATTTTGAGATATTTTGATTTGAATGCTTTAAGGGGGGAGACTCTTAACAACCAATTTGTTTCTAAGGCAGGTTTCTAATTGCCATATTTTGGAAATCATATGGATAAGCTTTTTGCATGAGTTTGTTCTATTGAAGATTCCTCCAAGAGTTTGAAGTCACGGCCATATTTAACGCATCACGTGACCAGAATAGAAAAAACCCTAAAACTCAAACGGCGGATAGATTTTAAAATTTCAATGAGCGTCAATAGATAAAGAATGTCCACATGCGTAACGTGACGTATCGTTTTCGTGAAATTCGCATTATTATAAGAGTTATGGCGTAATAAACACTCATATTTACAGACTTTCATTGGTAGTGTTTCCTCTTTTCGTGTAAACGGTAAAAGCATACGTCAGATTACAAAGACAGCGACGTTATCTCTGATTCGTAAAAGAAATCGGAACTTTACCTTTTTTTCTTGGAGTTTTAGGCATTTTAAATTTTAATACGCGGTTTGGGACTGGCACTAGTTTCGCATGCGCAATGATATGTTTTTCAAAGAAGGTGTACCCCCAAATAAAATTCACCATTTAGCGTTGCAAAAAGCTTTAAGATCGCTTGCTTCAAAATACAGTCTTCAGCAATTCCTTAGCAACTGCTCTGGATCTGTAGTTAAGAGTCTCCCCCCTTAAAAAGCACGTATTTTGGTAGTGCTGCTTACGTGCGCACGCAGCAAAATCTCTAATTTCTTTTATAATCTTAATTCCAGTTCAATTAAAATAGTTTGTTATGTAAGGTTAAAGTCTATTTTGTATAACTGCTTCGATATTTTAATGCAAGAAATGATTTTTTTCTAGAAATGATAGCTCCCTTTTCGGATTACTAGGATTCCTAATATAAACCTCATATAGGGTCATATATTTACCATAATAGTGTTGAGGCCTCAAATGTAATAAATGTCCCTAAATGTAATAAAGGTCCTAAGTGTAATAACTTTTGGTCCTAAATGTAATAAAGGTCCTAAGTGTAATAACTTTTGGTCCTAAATGTAATAAAGGTCCTAAGTGTGATAACTTTCAACTCTAAATGAAACAAAGGTCTACTTCGAGTATAATAATAGCAATTAGCTTCGGCTCAACATGAAGTCATTGTGATAAATATATAAGATTTAACTGTTTGGCCTTTTTGCACTTTTTTATACAAAGGCAAGAAAGCTCAAGATGTACTTCGGTGATACCGATCAGAATGTACCAGATATAAAATAGTCAGAATCCAATAATATGGAAGGCTTTCAGCAAGTGCCATAATTTCACTTTATTTTGCACGTTTTGTTCGCCAGTTCCCAACAACAACAGTAGTTACTCAGTGTAAAACAAAAGTAGTACATTAGACAAATGTCAATTTAATGCTCGATCATATTAATATTCTAAGTCTACAATTTATAGTCTATTTACTGAGTATGGAAGGATTCAAAGTAATACGGCAACTACGTATTGATTTATCTTGAATTAATTGGAGTAACAAGAACTATAAGTACATTAAGGAAACAACTAATTACTATCAGTATTTAAGAGTGAGTCCACACGAGAACCATGCAAGCGAGTCTACAGTGCACCTCACCGATTTCGCTCAAATTTGGCACACTTGTGTAACTTCACTAGTACATCAACCAGGTGCAACAGTTTGGTTCAATTGTCTATTGTTTTGGAGAAATGTCAATCAAACTGTCAGACAGTGGAAAGTGTTCAAATTTGAGGTTAAAATATACAGCATGTTTGATCACCTGCTACAAGTTTAAAATGAGAAGAAATTAAGTGAAATTTCTACACAGGACAGTTCTAACCCTTAACAATAGAAAGATGTTAAGTTAACTAGTGTTATTTATTTCATTTGGCTAAAAGCAAAATTTTAATTCTCCCTATTCAATTCATGTCAATACGGTGGGGTCTCAAAAGCCGTTGTTTGTAGAGATGCGGCGTTTCTTAAGTCGAATTTAAAACTATCTATAGATTGTCAAGGGTATGATAATTCTGTTTATAAAGTAAAAACTCTGTAAAGTTAAGAGGAATGACAGGTTTGCATTCAACAAAATACCGTTTACTCCGTGGCGATATGCAAATGAGCTCAACACGGAAATCGTGATAACTTAGTGTTCATAAACAATTTACTAAATGGAATGTTGCTTAAAGAAGCAAGACATAGTTTTGTAAGAAAATGTTTAAATTGTTAGAAGTTTTAACTTCCAAAAGTCGTTAGCTAGTAGTATTGAACACAACAAATTATATTGAAACGAATACAAATTCATACCGGCCCGTTGGTCGTGCCGCACCAAGGTGACTGCTGGGCTTTCCCACAAGCAAGCATCGTAGAATTAAGAAGTCATTCCTTAAAGGGAGTTTGGCGAAGTCCACTTGGTGTGTAAACTCAGGTAAACTTCATTCTGTGGCATTTCCATAGCCACAGTTATTATGCTGAACTGATGCTATCAAAACACGTTGGCAGCGTCACATCATAAATCCACCGTCGTGAGAACCGGCTTATTTTAGTATGCAGTCCCGTGCTTTTGCTCACATATAAAAAAATATTTTCCTATCGCAAAGTCATTTCCATCCGGTCGAAACCAGAGGGAATAAGTGGTTTTTGGTGCTGTCGTTTTACGATGAAACATCGACAATAGTTGATTGCGTGACAGTCCGAATTGTGGCATCAGCGGTATTTTGTTCGTCTCGAATTTCTTGTCTCAAATTTCATTTCGAATCAGATTATATTGTGATCGCCTTGACTTCGTTTAAATACTCGTATAGAGGTTATTCCAAGAAAAAGTGCGATGTATCTAGTGATAACAAAGACAAGGCGACAACGCTTGTACCATTGAAGAACTGCACTGAAAATAAAACCACATCCTTGGGTGTTGAAATGGAGTACAAACTTTGCCTATTCAGAATTGGTTTATTTGACGAGGAGGAAGATTATTTTTATATCATTTCTTCCCTTCACAAAGATGATTTCGGCTTTGGATGGTGACTGAGCAAAGCATGCAAACATCCCATGATAATGTTATATCTTTTCACTGAGAACTTCGTCCCCAGCGGCCAGCGGGGGCACAAGAGGGTGTAGGGTGTGTTGCGTGCAAGAGAAAATAAATTGCGAGGGGTGAGGGACCGGGGGATGGTAACAAGGCTTTTGAAAGACCTTTCGTCTGGTATTTATGGTTTTCAGATCCACGTTATGTCGGCGACTTAAAACAGAAGACCTACCAATCCTACCCACGTTCTTCACGTTATAATGAAACACCGTTTGGAACAAATGATTAGTTATGCTCAATGTTCTTTAGGAGATTAGGACGTTAATATCTTGAAACTAAGTGACAGCGAATTCATGTCACCACAACATTGCTCCAAAGCCCCCTCGCGTTTGAAGTGGCAGGTGGCTGGAGATGTCTGACAAACAGCAGATCACGTGACTCAATAAAGGTTGGTGATGATTCAGAGGAGCTACATCCGTTCAAGTTTGGCGTTCGTTATCCACTTTAATTTCCCTCATTCGTAGCTATCCTTGTTAATTTACGGGTTATTACTTCTTTGTACAACTTCTGAGTCTTCCTTCAATTTTTATATTAACTCTTTGT
This sequence comes from Meandrina meandrites, assembly GCA_963693305.1. Classification (NCBI taxonomy): domain Eukaryota; kingdom Metazoa; phylum Cnidaria; class Anthozoa; order Scleractinia; family Meandrinidae; genus Meandrina; species Meandrina meandrites. Next base: position 46,465,727 of record OY855905.1, on the reverse strand, counting down.
TTTAAAATTTCCATATAACACATTGATCTGCAATATGACGTGTCTCATAAGTGGAGCTAGCTATATAGAGAGGAGGTGGTTAAAGTAATGGTTTGGAATCATACGCGTGATTGACGACGTGATCACTCCCAGTGGCGGATCCAAGGGAGGGGCTCGGAGCCCTCCCCCACCCCCCCCCCCCCCCTACATTTTCGGAAATAGCGCATTTTCTGTTAATTGCCAGAATTATCTTAGCTGTAAAATATTTTTCGTTGGCCATTTCTTGAGTGATAAAACAATTATCCTGCTTAATCCTGAATTTAGCCAACTCGGCCTACGGCCTCGTCGGCTAAGTTTATGCGATATTCTGCCCGATTTCACAAGATAATTGTTAAATATGCGTAGCAGTAGTGGGGGGGGGGGGGGGGGGGGGGGGAGAGATCTGGGACAGAATAACGATGCTCTCATTAATTGCAATGCGATCAAATCACGTCCGAGTCAGCGGTTTTTCGACAGTGTGGCAGCAAGCCATATTTTCTCGCGAAATGGGAACTATAGCAACCAGGGCAGCGATAGCGTAGTTGCATTCAGTGTTTGTTAAGCGGTCAGAACTATCTCCGCTGAAAAAATAAACGCATGGTTAAAGTCTGACAAATTCGTCGTCGTCGCGTAGTTGACTGCAAATAAATGATCCACGATTTATCTGAACCCACGTGGACCTCACCAGTGACGTAAAACAAAGAACGCCCAAGGCAACAAACTGCCATGAAACAATCGAGCAGGAAAACAATAGCTTCAAAACAAAGAAAAAATTCACAGGTTCCTATGTTGAGGTAAGCCTGCACGTTGAAATTTCGATCGCCACATCTTCATTGCCATTACCGTCGGGATTCAATTTTACAACAACCACGCCATGTTGACAAAAATTTTTCCCCGCTTTAAGGAAGCAACTGAGAAATCTGCTATAAAAAAGGAATAGTATCGAACTCTCTCTTGCTGAGATTATTTTGGCGAGCTCAAAATGAGAAGATCTGCTCATGTGCCTTTGATGATTGTTTTGCAGGTTGTAAGAACATCGTGTCGAGCGCCGCATATGCATAACCATGCACGTTATTTCTTGGTGTAAAACATTTTTCGTTGACAATTTGTTGAATAATAAAACAATTATCCTGCTCGATCTTGCGGGATATCGTCTAAGCCTACGACATTGTCGGCTAAATATGTGGCGATATTGTACGCGATTCCACAGGATACAACTGTTCAGGATTATTCAGGTACAAGGAGAAATCAAATAAAGAGCGCGGGCATGCTTAGCACTACGCGAGCTTTGTTGTTGGACAACTTGTTGCTGGACCCTTGGATAGGAGAGAGTTTTATAGCTGCTCTGGCTGCTAGCGTGAAAACTAAGGCCCCATTTACATGGATCAAGGATGATCCTAGCACTAGGATCATCCTCCGTTAATGTAAAATAGAATGATCCTAGTACTAGGATCATCCGAGCGCGATATGTTTTCAGCTTTCAGTTTACATGTGAACGGTTGCATTTGGCCCTAGTGCTAGGATCATCCTAGCGCTAGGATCATCCTATCTGAGATGAGGGATAATCCTAGCGCTAGGGCCAAATGCAACTGTTCACATGTAAACTGAAAGCTGAAAACATATCGCGCTCGGGTGATCCAAGCACTAGGATCATTCTATTTTACATGAAAGGAGGATGATCCTAGTGCTGGAATCATCCTCTTTCCATGTAAATGGCCCCTAAGTAAAAAAAAAAAAAACAAGATTCGAAAATTTCGTTATAGCTACGATTACTAACAATTATTATTGATAAATAAACCAATTAATGTCGAAGGAAAACAGATAGGTTAAGCAATGATAGATTTCATGCTCATAACTCGTGTGCGTTCGCCTGGTCTCGTTTGTATTCGTATGGACCCACATGTTAATGGTATGCCACTCGTATGTTACTGGTGGAATCCTCGTACCGTTTTAGTCAAGATCATGTTGGCAGGGGGTTTCCATTGGCAAATGTTTCTAATCAATTATGTTGTTTGCGTGCCAGCCCGGCTACTGTGTGGATCCCATGATAAATTTAAGCGAGTTTTGAGAGACTGGGTACTAGTCTGAAACAAGATGGCGCCGGGTGAAAAGAATCTTGTCAGTCTTGTAAAATTTGTTGTACTGAGACATTCATTTACGGGACAAGTCGCATCTATAAGCCTTGCGGGAATGTTTGTGAAGGTTATGACTACCGGTCAGACAGAATTGGTAGAGGGTCTCTCTTCCTGAATCAATCTGCTCGAGAAGATAAGCTTGAAGTCGATCGATGAACATGGCGAGTGACTTGTTTATCTTCATTCCACTCCGTAAGTCTGTCCTAAAGGCACTATATAACAAGACACTTAACATCGATAGCTATTTTAGCTATTTTAAACGTTTTATTGGATTTATTTAAGCGGTATTTCTGTGTCCTCAGCCGACCTATCCATCATGTTATGAAATTGGTTGTAAAGATTTGAGTTCCTGCACTCACGTGTAGCACATCTTTGTACGTTTAAATCACACGTGTAGTTTCAACTTTACAGATTTTTTTTTATTTTAATTTGTTATCCGATAAAAGTTTCATAAAATAGTGGCTAATGAAAGTCTTTAAACAACGCCGCATCGGCGATATTCAAACGTAATTTTACCCTAAAATCTTTACTGTCACACATTGCCCACAAGACCTTATTTTTAAAATAGGCTTAATTCGAAACCAGAAAGTGATTGATAATATTGATGGTATCATTGAAATTGTATTTAGTTATATTAATGACACGGTTGTTTTGATGTGGAAAGCTTCAATGCTTTAAGAGATATTTTCGCCGAAAGATGGGTCAAAATTTGGGTATTTTTTGGCTGAAAACCGATCATGGACACGTTAACCACGATATCTTCCACACGTTAAATAATCTGGCGATAAGATTCTACCTATAGTATTAGCACCTCAATATGTAACTCCATGTAAAATATAAACAAAATCTGAGAGGGTCGATGTAGACTCAAATTTTAATACTGCATGGTTTTCAGGTGGACTCTCTCTTAAACCAAAAAGATCGAGCAAACACCCCTCTCTGATTTCTTATCTAATAAAACTTGACCTAAAACGATCGTCTTTTTATCACTTTTTGCCTTGCCCTTTCCACCATCTATTGATGACAAACATCCAAGTTCCAGTTCCTGTAAACAGTAGCTCTACCCACGCGTTGATCCATTTCGGAGTTGCTATTATTTATTTAAGGTGGCTGGTATCGGTTTCCAGCATTTTACAGCTCTTACACTTTGACGGGTCTGTACTAGAAATCTTTATCAGTTGATGCTACAATAATGGTATCAAATAAATGCCCAATGACAAGTAAATATGTTGTGGTCATTTTCTTGACGTCACTGGCTACCATAGCAACAGGATAACCTGTTAAAAGCACCCTTAATTTTGGCTTTAAGTGGTTATAACTCAAAAACGAGCTCGGTGACCCCCAGTTTTTATTATTGAACATTGATTAGCATGTTAAGATGCAACTTATTGTAAAGTTAAAAAAAATTATACGGAGCGGTTTCAGAGCCACCTTAAATTTTCAAAAATTTAAGGTGGCTCCGATCCCGATTCCGCATTCCCGCTTCTTTTTCACGCGATTCCCGCATCCCGAACTTTTTGTCATCGCTTTGCCGAATCCCGTTTTTCTTTCCTCAAACATTCATTTAAAAAGGACTAATTTTTGCATAAGCTAATGAATTTAGGATGTAGATTTGCCCTTTTGGTTGTTATTTTGTTTTAGGCGTGTTGTGAGATTACTGCAACATGGAATTAGCTCTTCATACCTCAGTACGATGAAAGAGCCCGATATGAAAGATAAATTAGAGCTTTATTAAGCGGACGCGGTCACCATTTAGCGGCTTTCAAATTGGCTATTCACCGTTATGTGTGGCTCAGTCAGTGACCTTATTGTATTTCAGGGCCAAAGGTTGTTACAATTGCAACCATTATTACATTTAGGGCCAAAAGTTATTACACTTAGGACCTTTATTACATTTAGGACCAAAAGTTATTACACTTAGGACCTTTATTACATTTAGGGACATTTATTACATTTGAGGCCTCAACAACTGGACCAAGTCTTAGAAAATTTTGATTACTCCTTCTTTTTCAGTGGAATCACCTTAAAAATTATTATCCGCAATAGAATTTTAAGAACAGACAATGCTGTTTAAGCTTCCAAATTAAATGAGGTTGTAGATTTTCATCATGGAGTTGCGAAAAACGCCCAGTAAACACTGTAAGCGAGCCTAGTGGTTTCAACGTTGACGCATGCTCAAATAGCGTCTTGGCGAATTTCTATTCCGTTACGTAATTGTTACAAATTTGGGGGACTAAAATGGCAACTTTCGTCTAACTTTTCTCGCGTTTCCTTCGGTAAATTTGCCAGGGAGGTTATAATTATTTTGCTTTACGTGGCATTCGTTTTTTACGAAAATCTATAAGACCAGTTTTTACGCAGAGGGGAAAAACAAATTTGCAAATAACAAAGAAGCTGCCTTTACAACCTCATACTTTTTTCTGTTTAAAATTATCTTTCAGATAGTATCCATGTACTGTGAAAATTTTGGAAGATTTCACAGAAGGAAATAGAAGAAAATTGCACCTAAAGCCACATAAACGCTCAAAGTCGCATTTGTTTGGGTACTGTTAATTCACGACTTAAATCCAATATTTTAACAGAAATGGTTGTAGAACACTATTTCATCGTTGCTTATTGTATTTGAAAAGTTTGAGCCAACTGGGAGTGAAAACAAATGCAAAAACCACATTTCAAAATATAACACTAGCGCGCGCCACATCCATGTTATTACCCTATTGAGCCACCTTAAGTCCCAATATCTACATAAAAATTCTCTTCAGTGCATTTTGTCAGGTATAATGGCCCTCAATGTTCATTTTTTTGACATGACCTTTATGTTTGATCATGCCTTGATACTACACAGAGAACTTAGGTGCTGATTAGTATTTGAGCTCAAGGTTCTAAATGAATTTCTGTCATGTTTATTAGAGGAAAAAAAACCATCACAAGCTATCATTTTATTGTGAGTCACAGGCATTATGTAAATTACATTCAGATGTGTTAATAAAAAAGAAAATATTTACAATTTACTGACTAAAAAGAAGTTCATTTCCACTCATAATTATTTTCTTCATTCAAACATTTCCACTTGCTATAACTATGAGTTATGCCTCATTATCAAAACTTTGATAATGGATCACAAATTGATTTAAGTACAAATGAAGTTTTTGTGATATTTCAGGCTATGACAAAAGATTTGCTATGTCAGCTCTCCTCTGCTCTACCAGCCTGCAAACTCTTCCATTTGGTAGGAAGTGATCAACATCCCCTTCATCATCACCATCAAGGAAGTACCCCTAATCAAAATCATCATGAACAAGGCAAAATGGATGGACGGTGCCATATCTGCTCTAGTTTAGGCCTGGATAAGACGAGGTCGAAACTGTGCTATGATTATTAGATGGAATTAGGCTTAGATAAGACGGTTATTAAATCTAAGTTAGATTCACGGTAAGGTTATGAATAGGGATAGGGTCATCTATTATAGATGTAACAGTAAGAAAGCCACCTTATATAATTAAATTTTTCGGGAGTTTGGCGAAGCAACGTGGTGGTGTAATGGTGAGAGAGTGCTGCTAGCATGCCAGAGGTTCCAGGTTCGATTCTGGGTGGTAACGTTCAATCTTCATTTTTCTTTTTAGTTGAAAAAAATTCGATGATTGTGAAAAATTTTTTATGTGTCGCTAAACTGGCACCGACCGTTTACGAAACGGAAACGTGCCTCGGCGGCTTCGACAGGCTTTCATGTATATTCGTACAATAGAGTTTGTGGGGTTTTTTCCCCGGAGCCTCGTAGTGATGTCTATTGTTTTAGGCTGTTGAAATATCGAAATTGGGCTATTCATCCTTGTGTTTTGTGTTTTGTGCATTCTGGCTAAAGGGCAGCAAAACCGACAAGATTTCGATTTCGCTTAGGTCTATTTTAAATTCTAATTATAACTGCTGGTCGCTCGCTGCTCTTGCGCCGCAGCAGTAAAACAGTAGCAGGAAAAAAAACATTTTCGATCAAGGTAAATTAATCCTGGATTAGCGCTTTATTGATTTTTGAAAAAAACGTATATTTACACTTCTTTTGAGTCCGACTAACAACAATAACCGGCACGCGATTCATGCAGAAGCGATGACGTTTCACAAAGGGGTCTTTAATAATTTTCAGGACATTTGTCAAAAAATTAGGGTAAATAAGAGTAACTGACAACTTCTGTGCTGAATGATTGTTCAACAAAAATTGCGTTATCTCGGCGTGACATACGATATACGATACACGATATACGATGCAAGGTCAAACGCTGTCTAAAATTGTTTACACCTTTTGTTATAAAGAATGGAAAGATTTCTGTTTACTAAATCTTATAGAACGCATCAAATATAATTTGTTTCTTTCATTTATGCTTTAAATTAGTCCTTCTAACGGCGCAGGAGTATTTTGCTTTGAGTTCCATGCGACGATTTCTTGTTGAGTTGACTTGATTTCTTTTCCCAGTATTCGGTTCTACAGATCGGTCGATCGCAACAGGCAACAGACAACAACAGATCCTGTCCACTCGCACGGCGAGATTAATCGATCACGTCATCGTCATCGCTCAAAAAAAGGTTTAAGATGGCTCACCTTTTCAACAGATGTTTCAAACTGCTAATAATCGGTTGCTTCTTCTGCAGTCTCGACAGACATCACTTCTTAACTTTATGCCAAATTTATTCGATAACTGATAAAGTGCAACACTCACTCCAGACTCGAAATCTCAATTTAACAGCTACAAATGAAATACGGTTTGCCGATCGGTGATGATACAAGCTGCAAAAAAATATCTTCCTTTGCCAAAAACAAGATGGCGGATCTCAAAAAGAATACAAACAATGCACCTAGTTCCCATTGCTCTTCGGTTCAATCCAGGGAGTAATTCTCACACCAAAAATTCCAAAAATTCAATCGTTTTTCCGCTTTCTAACATTAACCGATGACGTCATAAAATGACGTCATCGCTTAAAAACGAAACGCAGTACTCTGTCTTGGAGCAACCGCAGATCATTTATTAACTTCAACCATTACACAAATCATCCCCTTCACCGTTTCCTTAGTTTCAAGTCACATTGAATCTAACTGCGATCGACACCCCACATGTCTTATCCATCCGGATAGTTTCTTTGGTAGCTGCCATCGGCCGCAGTCTCTGTTGAAATAAAATTTAAAAGAGATTCTTTTTGGATAATTGTTTTGTACGAAGTGCTAACTAAATGTTATCAGAACTCCTATATTCACCTCCTAGCGAGGTGAATATAGCGTCATACACTAGAGCTTTTCCACCAATCAAAATGTTCCATTGTTATATTCACCTCTGGAAATTAGACTAAATACCGATAACACGTATCTCTCGATTCAATATACCTAATTAGCAATACTGACAATAAAACAACGACAATAAAATTTCTGGTTTAGCGTACATTCCGATACCCTCCATGTTCGTGAAAGGTGATCAAACGCCAAATTAAAGTAACGATAAGGTTCCTTAATGAATGATGTTTCCACTCACTTTAAATGCACTGGTATTTGACCCTCAGATATTTGTTTGTGTCCGAACATGGCTCACCAAACACCGAGCTGACTGCATGCAACTCGCAGCTGGGTTTTTTGTCGCATGCGGCTGCCACAATCCCATGAGAACTCCCAGCATGGCAATTGGTGTTGGTAGTAGACTGGCCTGGGCACGTATAATGGTCATGCCTGCCATAGGAGGTTTCCAGCAGGTGAATGTGTTTTCCACCCTGGCAGGTTATGGTACCTTTGTTACCCTCACAAATGTTAATAAGGTCAGCACACTGGTATTTCAAAAAAAGATATTTGGATGTTCCCGGACATGGATCACCAAACACCGAGTTGTCTGCGTACAACTCGCAGAATTGCCTATAGTCGCATGTGTCCTCCATAATTGCATGAGAATTCCCAGCATGGCAATTGGTGTCGGTTTCATCCTTGTGTGGACACGTACTAAGGTCTTGCCTGCCATACGACGCTTGCATCACGTGAATTATTTTGCCTTCCTGGCAGCTGATGGCGTCACTGAAGGACTCACAAATAGTTTTGGAGATTGGGTCGTCTAAAAGAAAGCCAATCATTGCAAATATTAATACAAGCTAATATAGAGAAGTTACTTCTAAGAGAATTAGGCAAGGTTTGTGCAAAATTTTCATGTGCCTAAACATTCCCTAGTACGAAAGCTAAGCGTCTACAAAAAAAGAAAAACAAAATGACTCAAAGAGAGGGTTTATATACCACACCTTCAGAAGCCATGGCGAATTTGGTCTCCTCCACGAAAGCAACCAGCACAAACAACGGGAAAAACACAGTCCTCTTCTGAGAAGCCATAACTGAAAATTAACAATAACAACAAGAGCAAAGCATTTAATTATGAAAACTCATCAGCAGTGTGAGAATGTCGGAAAGGAAGGAAACCAGGGCAACTGAGCGTGAAGAAAGACACTAGGCAGCGTGTCAGTAAAGTGGGTTCCACTGAAACTTCCAGATTGCAGGTATTCCAATCTTGCCGGTTTGGAGCTCATCTTCATCTTTGTGCGTAATCAGCTTTGACACACTGTTTTAGCTCCAAGCCAAAGAAAAAAGGAAGTTCTTAAGGTTGAAATCAGGATTTCAAATTTCTGCTCTGTGTGAACAAAATCTGCATGTATACTACTTGTAGATGTTATATAATCTAGCACCATGAGAACAGTGGATGATTATTCATTTTCACTGAACAACAATTAGCTTATTCAGAAAAAAAGATTATAAAAAACACATGTTCTCCTCAAACAGAAAAACGAAAATTTCAGTTAGTTTTATATTATTCCGTAGGCCTCTTCCTTTCCTTCAAATGCGCATTAAATGCGTTTTTCCATGAAAATATTGCTCAATGAATGCTTGTTGATTTTTCATGTTTTAAAATGAAACACTCAATGATAATCAAATAACAACTGAATAAAAAAATTGAATTTTACATTTTCAATAACAAATATGTACCTGAAAGATATTTGCCCTGCCTGAACTTCTCAACAGCTCAAGAGAATGATCTAAATAATATTGCCCACTATTCCTAAAGTGCGTATATTCTCCAACCTGATTGGTTAATGAGAGTGTCAAAGATTGATTGTTCACAAATGTCAAAGCTTGACGGAGATGCTAAGTGCAGTAAAAATACAAATATATCGACTGTTGAGTTGCTAAGAGCATCCTACAAAAAAGCCCTTAAACAAGGAAGAAAATCGCGAAATAAGAAAAAAAATCAATCGTAAGAAAATGAGAATCCGAAAGAACTTTCTACAGCTTGTTTATACAGCTGTTCCGTGATTTAAAACAAAAAATAAACAAACGTTTCGAAGCAACTGCATTAACATTCAAATTCGTCTTTTCTTTCCACAACTGTCTTACAGTTTGGAAAAAGGGTCGCATAATTATTGCACGTTTCCACGCATAAGCACGTTTCCTTTTTCATTTGAAAACGCGACTTTTTCTTTGTAATTCGGTCTTCCGTACACGCATATCCGGTGAAAACGGTGACCGTAAAAACGAAAACGTTCTCCGGAGTGAACTTTTTTTAAAACGCGGTTTTCGCGTTACGTTTGGATGGTGAAAACTGTATTAAAAAAAAAAACAGTGACGTCACAGCATTCTGATCTCGCGCCGGATAAGAATGTTTCACTACTAACTTGCCGGTCTTTTTTGAAGACTTATAGCCGTGATGTTATTTAATTATTTTCTTTCAGGTAAAATGCCGTTATTTTAGAATATGACTTAATCGGCGGAAGAGACGCATGAGCAGGGCCTTGGAGGTGTTAAGTTAGACCAGTATTTAGAAGTGCTTGCTCATACAATTTTGTTGACCGAACGTTCATTTCGGACGAAGAGAAGAAGAATTTTGAATGATTCAAGACCAACCTTTATAAAAAGAATATACATTTTCAATAACACATATGTACCTGCAAGCTGTTTATTCCGCTTGAACTTCGTAATAGCTAATATTGCCCCCTATTCCCAAAGTGCTTGTATTCTCCAACCTGATTGGTTAAAGAGCGTGCCAAAGATTGATCGTTTACCGCAAATGCCAAAGGTTGTCGGGGGTGCTAAGTGCAGAAAAATACAAGCACATGAGCTGTTGAATTGTTGACAGCATCCTAAATAAAGAGCTGTTGAACAAGGGTGGAATGTCTTGACATAAGAAAAAAAGGCAAAAAAAAAAAATAAAATAAAATAAAACAGTAAGATTATGAGAATTCGATACAACTTTCTACAGATTGTTTCTACAGCTGTTTCGTATTATTTAAAGGAAGACAAAATTTAAGATATGAAGACAATCGTGTGAAAAATGACAATCAGAAGCAACTGCATAAACATTGAAACTCGTCTTGTTCCCATAGCGATCTTAAAGTTTGGACACGGAGTCGGATAATTAGATTCCCTCCACACTTAGCCGATTTTTGTAGAAAATGCAGCTTTTTCTTTGTGGATCGGCCTTCTGACCACACGTATCCGGTGAAAACGCTGACAGAAAACGCAACTTTTTGAAACCGCTCGTCATAGTAAAACTTTTTTAAAACGCCATTTTCTCGTTTTCGTTCGGACGATGAAAACGAATTTTTTTAAACGATGACGTCAGAGCATCCTGATCTCGCGCCGAATACTAATGTTTCATTGCTACCTTGCCTTCCCTTTTTTTGAAACATGGCATTTGTTAGTTTTACATTTTCTCTCAGGTAAAATGCTCAAGCTTGTTATTTTAGACTGCGACCTTTATCAGCGCGGCTTATTTAAAAAGATACACATGCAGAACAAAATTAGTCGACAAAGCATTGTTATCAAACAGAGCGAAGGAGAATTTTGAATGATTCAAGACCAACCTCATAAATATCCATTTTCAAACAGAAGCGCGTACGCGTTGACGGACGAAAACAAAATAAAATTACGTTTTCAATTGAAAACGGATACGTATGGACGCGGAATTATGGTCCTTTGTTCGGACGCATGCCATGACGCGGGTCAAGTGATCTCTAGACAATATTTGGTCAAAACTCAACGCTATTATTAAATCAATCTTTAGGCTAATGATCTCTGAAAAAAATATAAAAACGCAGCAAAATTTCCTTTGAAGTGGGAGAGTGAAACAGAGTGAAGGACGTAGTTTGGTTGTTTAGGCACGGCACATTAATGAGAGAATTAATCCGATTGTTTAGTTCAACTGTCCAAGAAAATCACCTGCCAGATATTCCATCGAAATGGTCCGCTGCTTTCCTTTTGATCAAACTTACTCATCTACCACGGTTACGATTAATTTAAAAGCGCATTTAATACGCTTTCATTAAATTATCACCTAATGATTGTTCCAACCAAATGGCACGGAAAAATACCGTTCCAGTTAAAGAACGGCGGGAATTTTCAACGCCATTTCCCATGTTTTCATGTAAGCGCGAGCGGACGCTCAGTCGCGGTAATTTTATTTTCTTAAGAATTGCCTCTCTATAAGATGTTAATGTCCAAAACGAAACTGTCGAAGGTATCCAAAAAATTTTAATATTATTCCATATTATTATTGCTTTAGCGGTTTGAATATGCTTTTTTCACGGGGTCGTCACACTCACTAGAACGCTGGGAGAATTGTCAAGTAAAACTACTAATATCTCGCTAGAAAAAGCAAGAGCAGGAATTTGGAAAAGGCAAATTACTAATGAGTTTAACGAAACGTAGCAGGATTTTCTTGTTTCCTTAACTCCTGAATAATTGTAAACTTCACCTAAACATTTCCAGATGACCCTATTCTTAGTATCTTTTAATTGAAATTGTAACATTTTGGCTGCGCTCAAAGGTAGCTAAAGCAACGTCCTTTCGAAAATAATGATGGAAATAACTATTTTATATTAGGTCCACCAAATAACCTATTCAGCCTCTTTCTATAAATTAAAGACCAAGTTCTGATTCGCATCTCTCTCACGCTGCCCTCGGTCACATGGGACACAAGCACTTAAAGAGCTCTATGTATCTTGCTCCCTCTGATTGAATCACAAGTTGTTCATGACTTATTTGTGTGTTGCTTGAGTGGGTACGAGAACAGCCCAAACGAACGAGCAAAAGTAACACGAACGTCAACAATAGACAAAATTACAAAAATTATGGGCAGTAAATTACATTCAGGAAAATAGCGCGGTTTTTGGTATGTCACAATAGAATCAGAATTAAATCATCTTAAGAGCACTTATAAGGTTTGAAAACCAGAGAAAATAGCACATCACCTCCTGTAACGCCCCTGCTAGTGCAGTTTATAAACCGTCAGTTGATCAAATGCATTGGTAGCCTGTGGCACGTCAGGAGACCGACAACAAGCCAGTAACATTTTCAAAGAAATAGGAGTAAATATGATCTTTTAAGAAAAGGTTCTGGATTGGGGTTTTGAAATCACAGTAAAATTCAAGCCCATTTCTCAGATGACGGCTGACAGAACGTCTAACAAGCCTTTTCTATTAGACTACACGAGCCAGTTTAGTCTGTCACAGCCTACATGTGTTTGATCATTACAGTGTTCTTCTTCTGTAGCAGAAACGTTTGTAGTTCAACAAAACGCTTTCAGTTTTTGTGACTGATAGTAGGGAGTCTCATTTTTGATTTTTGTGGGCGAGGAGGATAAGTTCCTGAATAAAGAAATTGCCAGGTATGTTTCCTCCGATAAAGCAGCGAACAATTGTGTTGTCAAATTCATATTCACAGATGGCGACAGAAATAAGGTCTTCTGCAGAAAAGAAACTCATAAAAAGGGCAAAACAATTAAATATTTTTTTTACTATTTTTAATTTTCAAGCTGGGGGAATTTACGGCTTTTCTTGCATTTTTGTTGAGATGTGACTACAGGTTTGGGGACTGTAACGCTATTTTCTTGTTTTATCTAGACAACTTAACGGATCAAACTACTTGTTATATCCAACACAGACTATAATGTCTGGGCGACACAGTCTATTGACAAGCCGAATGAGAAGCTGGCGATAAATATCAATAAACTAAACCGCTATGGTGTGGTGTGGTGTGGTGTGGGCGGGTAAGCGATGTCTAGCTCGAAACTGGACAATCCTCTGAAACAGCAAAGAAAGACTATTAGATAAGGGTGTGTTCTTTATGGTAATTACCAATCATCACCTTGGGTGACCTTTATACAACGAATAGACAGGGAAGAATTTCGATTGCTGTTAGGCTCGTGGAGGACGAGAAAGTAATCCATGCAAAAACGTCAGAAATTTAACCGACGTCTCAATTGTGAAAGTTCACTAAAACACTTTGCTGCGTAAATGTTGCTACGTCCAAAAATAACGACAGATCTATAAAAAAAGATCGACTGACCGCTCCGGTGTGAGTAAGTTTAATGAGGGGTTTAATACACCACACCTTAACAAGACGTGACGAGCCTTAAAACTAATAGCACAAGGAACTTGAAAAACACAGTTCACTTTTGAGCAGCCTTGTTTGAAAACGACTAAAATAGCAACAAGTCGACCAAGAGGTAAACCATTTACTTTCAAACCGGATCTTTTTTGTTGTTACGAAATAACTTGCAAGCTACTATTTTGCCAAAAGCATAAATCGTAAATTTTGAAAGGATAAAATCAAGGGAAGTCACTTTTATATATACACATAAAGGTGGATCCTGTAGTCAGGGTTAAGTAAAAGGCCATTAAAAACTGATTGGGAAGCTCCACTTTAAAGGAGCTGTATCACGGATTTTAACTAAATTTAGGCATCGGAAATGGCCATAAAATTCGGTGAAATGTAAAAACAACCGCTTAAAACAGTTAAAGGTCAAATGAACCAAAATTTTGACTTTTCTTTATTTTTGCCCAATCTGTTAATTAAGAGCCAAATAAACATATTCTGAAGTTTCAAAGTAATTGGACTTTGCGTCGCTGAGATATTGCAAATTTAAAAGTGCTTATTTTTGGCCTTCATAATCGTGGAGCAGTCGGAAAAATTGTCGGGAAATTGTCCGAAACACTGTTGATGACCTGTAAGATTGCGGGAAATTCAAAGCCGTTCAGTTCTGAAGTTCACCAAGTCGGTGACTTCGTTTAAAGCGGAAAATCATGGTGTTTTGAGCAGCAATAAAGTGAAATAATACAAAGTCTAGAGTAAGTACTTTTAAATTTTCTGAAGATTCAAAATTTAGAGAACGTTGATGGGTTGTAAAAATGAAAAGAGAATTGTTTGAACCAAAACAAGCACTCACGCATTTATGCGGCTCATTTCACTGAAAACTGTATTAAACAAAATCTATCAGTAAGGAGGTTTCTGGGTTCTGCCTTCAAGTCTCTAAGACTTGCCTTAAAGAGGATGCAGTCCCAACGACTTTTTGATCAGAAAATTAAATACGGTGAAGAGTGCCCGCTGAAGAACAAATTAAATACGGCGAAGAATGCCCGCCGAAGAACAGAGAGACTGCGTACAACTGTTCGTTCATATTTTGCTTAATGTAGCAAGTTGGAAGTAAGGAATTTTAATAACTAGAGCTTGCTAGTATTTTTATTATGATTATTAACACTTTTATTTTGTTGGTTTGGCTTGTCAAGTATTGCGAACTTCAATATCAACTTCAGTATCGATTGAATATCCTCACCGAATAATGCAGCTTCCACGTGCCGTGCACGCTTTTTGAGACGTGTTTTTGACGCGTGTTAATATGTACCAGCTAAATAAAATTTACACTGATCTCTGTGGCCAAAATATGGACCATAAACAGGTAATAGAAACAAACCTCACAGTGTCCGCGGAGACAGTCGGTAAACGCTCTGTATTTATTATTCACCACTGACTTTTCCTTCAGCTGAAAACGACACGAATTTATTCATTCAAGAAAGTTTTACCCTGCGTGATGGTTTGTGGTTTCGAATTTGCATTGAGAAATATCCTTTCATTCAAGTTAAATTTGTGTGTAGCAATTTATTCTTGTGTTTTGTTGATTCTCGAGTACGAAAAAGAAAATAGTGAATACAATCTTAGCTTTTGGCCACATCTACATTCGCGCTCATACCGATCCGGGTTTCAAGCCGCACATGTCCTAATTATATATAATTGCGTGCAAATCCAAAAAAAACCTGCATTTAAGTTGAGGTATATAACAAAATTCTTTGTTTCATACCAATCTGAGCGGACTGATGATTTTTATTAGCCATCCAGTGTTTGAAATCCTCCTATATCGCACAGTGCTCACAATTTTACTCAATGCTTTAATAATTATTAATCTTTTAAACAGAATTCCAATGTAGTAAAAAATATAACTATCATGTTTAAAAGGACTTAGGTCTTTTCAGAATTACTTGAATTACTCAGACTGACTCAAACTCTCAGAATTTACATTATTCGCTCTTCAAATGATGATCGTCTCCTCGATCGCAAAGCCGTCAAAAAAAATTATTACGTCACAAAATTCAAAGCTGGATCCATTCCTTCCATTCCAGTGCGCGGTCATCTTGGAAACGTTTTCGTGAAGCCTTCGGAAATCTTCGTAGTTTTTGCTATAGTTCACGCTTTAAGGCTCAGAAAGCAAAATTTCTTCCTAAGTTTATTTAATAATGGGTTCTTTTAGCGTTTGGTTACTTTAAAATCGCAAAAGAAAGAATGTCGAAAATTTGGTTCATTTGACCTTTAAGGACCATTTCAATAACACGGTAAATACATAAGAAGGCAAGGATGGCCAAAAGTGAAGAAAATTGAAACGGATTGTGATATGGGTTTTTGAAATACTGTTGGGCTGAACAGTTTTCAAAGTTAATCTCGTTTGCTTGCAACTTTAAATTATGACGCCCCGGAAACACATTTGGTTAAAATGAAGCTATGGTTCAGATCGCATAGAAGTAATTTCTTTGCAAACATTGAGTTTCATAGCGAGTATTTGGCAAAACTTAATAAAATAAATTTAACTCAACTGTGACACAGTCCCTTTAAGGCTTGCATAAATCCAACGCTGCTTCGTGGAGTACAAATAACGTACAAATAACTCATTCCCCCGACCGCGCGAAAGATTAAAAATCTTCGCAAGTCAGAATTTTAGGGAATAGAAAACGTTGGATAATAAAGGTGCGATCCATTCGACCAAACATTCCGGTTGAGTTTTCGAAATTTTCGTGCGTCGAAAGGAACGGTATTTTCCACTGGACTGAACCGGTCACGTCGAAATGGCGGGTTTGCCGTGCGACCTGTTTGTCACTCGAGTACCATTTCAAGTAAACAGACAATTTCAATTCTACAGAACAACAACGAGATAATAATTGTCTATTAGCTGCTTCATGAGAAGAGGTTACAGACTATTTTTTAGCTCAATCATTCGAGATATTTGCCAGTATGATTCAGTTCCATTTACGATACAATACATGAAGTTGCAAAAGAACAAGAGAAACTTTTCTTCCAAGAACTGTACGAAACGTATCGTCCGCGTCGCTGGAAATAATTCTTACGATCGACGTGTGAAACGAGGAAACATGCACTTCGCTGGTGAAAAGGCCTGTCACCGCCATCTTTTAGGTCTTGGCCGCAAGAAGACAAGACGAGCACTGATGTTGGAGTGACTGCCATGTTGAACTTTGTCGATTTCCTGGTTGGGAGAAACTGGGCCTGAGTAGAAAACGTCGAATGGAACGGGTTTTCCCAGTATTCTGATTTTCCGGAATTTTAGGGCAACCTCCAGACGTTGACCAAAATTTTTGAAACAACTTTCCAGAAACTTTGTTTTCCATTCGATTTTGCACCGGAATTTCCGGAAATTTTGGTCCAATGGATCGCGCCTTAAATCTCTTATTAGACATTTTTTGTGTGTAGTATCGCTGTAAAATTTTACTCATCATTTGTATTTTGAATCGCCCTTCGGGCTCGCCAAAATACTGCATGACTCGTAAAAATATACAGTGATACTACACACTAAAAAGTCTAATAAGATATATTTATTATATGGAGGAGAGTGTTCTACTGGGAACTAAACAACTCGTAGATTCCACACGCCACTCCATCCGGGACCTGAGTGGTGTATTTTCCGTATGTCACGGCGAGTGGCGAGTGCGAGTGCGAGTGCGAGTGGCATATCGCTCATTGACAGCACGATTCGCGCCTTTTCTACTTTGTTGAATGAACTTGGTTTCTTGCGTCGTTTGTTGTTAGCAAGCATCGACAAACAGGTTTAATTTGTTTAACTAAGCGACAAAAAAAGTGAGTTTTCCGAAAACTTAAGAACTAGAACACGAAAATGGAACGATTTTAAGGTTTTTAGAGAGAATTCTTCGCAAGGAATTTCGCAAAGTGCAAGATGTTGTAAAGAAGAAAACAAAAGCAGTTGAAAACTATCGGCCGTCAGGATATTGCCGCATCGGACTCAAGTTAAGTCAGTGATGTTTTTAGTTCTTACGTGTTATTTAGTTGACAAGTATTTTGCTTGATTGAAATTCGGTTAGTGTTTCTATATCCTGGGCACGGGTGCTTCGCCGTATTTTCTGTGAACACGAACAGAGATTTGTAAAACTTGCTCGATTATTCGAAAACAATGAAATAAAAATCTGTAATATCGACTACACCTGGCTTCTATGTAATAAAACGAACATTACACGTTGACTCAAAGATCTGAATTTTATGTGCTCGGGGCAAAAACGATATCTCACTCGTTCGCTGTGCTCACTCATGAGATGTCGTTTCCGACACTCGAACATAAAATTCATATCTTTGAGACACCGTGTAATACCCTTTATGTACTACTGAACATATCTTTCTCACAGTCACAACGAATTATATTCAAAGTCGCAATGGTCAACAATAAGACGTTTCAGAACTTCCGTATTTCAACTTCAATTTTAAGATAATTACTTCAAACGTTTTGGAGAACGCCTGTCAAGTATGTACACTGTCGACACGGATATCGGTTTCTTCTTGTTCCACCTGTATTGTACGGGAGGTTTTATGTTTGACTTTGAATACAATATTTCCGTTTGATTGAACTTCGTGTTCAGGCATTTTCAACCAGGCTAATGACAAAATAGAAATAAAACTATCTTTTGGGGCAACCGGAGATCATTTATTAATTTTAAACCATTACATAAACCATTCCCTTCACCGATATCCTTAATTTCAAGTTACATTAAATCTGACTGTGATCAATAGCCAACGTGTCGTGTCCCTCCGGATAGTTCCTTGGTAGCCGCCACCAGCGCAGCTTCTGTTGAAGTAAAACATATAAAGAAAGGATTTTTATTAAACGTAATTTCTAAGTAGTTGGTGCTCAACTCCCTCCCCCTAAAGGGGGGAAGGAAGCAAAGAAGGAGAAGTGAGGTGGAGGGTGGGGGATTGCAGGTGTTTGTAGGTGGGGAGAAAGTAACTAGTCAGGTTTTGTCCTCTGTCAGGATTGTACTTTATAAATGTTCTTTCCGTATAACGATACGAAGTCTTTGTCAGCGCCGTTTTGACAGTCAGCAGTATTAATAAAGGAAACGACCAGAGTAAAACTGGGTCGTAACTTCCGGTGACATCAAAGTTTTTTTAAGACAAAGGTTTTGAATGAGGATACTGGATCTCAGTTATCAATAAAGTTTCAGCTCATTTCTCAGCTATCAGTGAATTTTCCAAATTTCAGATCTCCGCTACCACTTACAAAAGGCTTAATTTCTCAGATGACAATCAATTTTCAGCGATCAGCTTTATCCTATCCAGACCCCCTGAGTACTATTTTTTAGCCACTGCTTTAAGGCTACACGAGCCAGAGTCTATTGGTCTATTTGTCCATTCAGTGGACCCTTCTTCTTCTTTGACAGGAGTGATGATAGTTTCACATAGGCTTTGACTATTATACTGACGCGACTTAAGTGCAAAACAACAGCAGCAACGAAAAATTAAATTTCAAATTTATTATTTAATGATGTATGTAAATTTCTTTTCTTAGTTAGTATTAGTTAATTCTGACTTATTTGTATATACTAGTTCGAAATTTAAAATGTAACTTTTATAAATGTAATTCTTAATTTTTAGGATAGTAGGTCCACATCAGCCCTTTGGCTGCCTTTTACTCAACCTACTTATCAAATAAAGTATGTATGTATGTATGTAAAACCTTTATTAAACGTGTCTTAGGGTATTTAGCATTGCTGCTAATTGGGGACACAACAAAAAAAAAGAAAATTACAGATTGTAATATACAGTCAACTCTCGCCTTGCGGACACCCCGCTATTACGGACACTCGCCGTTACGGAAAAAATTCAGATCCCCGGCTTTAGAGGTTTGACTGCAAATGACTCCCGCTATTACGGACTCTCGCTAATACAAACGCAAAACGAAGTCCCAAGCGTGTCCGTTATAACGGCAGTTGACTGTACCCGTATGTTAGTTATTTACTACAGTATGAATTGTGCCAGGGAAGGAGAGAAAACGACCATTGTAACAATGCAGCCATCTTTACTTCCTTGTTTCCTTTTTCTTTGGCATGGTGAAATGTAACGGTTAATATTTTCATTTTTACACTAAATGTAAATGCTGTGCAAATTTCTCCTTTCAATTTTAATTTATTATATTAACGTTCCCGAAAATCCCATTAAGAGTGCATGTATGTATGTTGAATTGTTGTAAGATTAGCGATCCTCATCTACTTATCAGAAGAAATTTTGGTCGTCCAAAAATTTGATACGAAGAGATTTTGCGTCGTGCTTAAAAAAACTGCGCTGTATCAAACGAATCAAGAGCTGTCTCTGAACTTTCCATTAGGATATGAAATTAAAAAAGCAAACAAACAAAAGGTTAGGAAAGTAAATTTTCACTCACCTAAACGCACTGGTATTTGATTTTCAGATATTTGTATGTTCGCCGACATGGATCACCAAATACCGAGTTGCTAGCATACAGCGAACAGCTAGTTTTGTTGTTGCATGCGGCCTTCACCTTCCAAAGAGAATTCCCAGCATGACAACTGGTTGTGCGGATTCTCGGGTGTGGGCACGTACGACGGTCATGTCTGCCATAGGACGCTTCTAGCACGTTAATCTTTTTTCCACATTGGCAGCTTATGGTGGCTCTGCGGTGCTCACAAATGACAATGGACTTTGGCGGCTCAAAGCACTTGAATTTGACTTCAAGATATTTGTATGTTCCCCAACAGGGATCACCAAATACTGAGTTGCTTGAATGCAACTGGCAGCTGGGCCTGTTGTCGCATCTGCTCTTCACGACAGAAAGGGAATTCCCATCATGGCAACTGGTTGTGCGAATTCTCGGATGAGGGCATGTACTACGGTCATGTCTACCATAGGACGCTCCTACGACCTTGATGTTTCCTCCGGTCAAGCAGCGAAATAATTGCTTTATCATGTTCACAAATGGTCACGGAAATAAGGTCGCCTGTAGCAAAGAAAAACATTAAAAATATCTATACAATGGTGTTGAGACCTTTATGACTTTAATGTTGTGACTTTATTAACGAACGAGAACTTTACTAATACTTGGCAATTTTACGCCTTTTCTCGCGCGCGCGCGCTGACTTACGTACTTTGTTTTCATTGGTAACATTTAAGCGCGCGCATTGTATTCAAATTTAAATCTTGTCACGCGTAAATGTTTGTGGCGCAAGCAATAAAACCAGAATTGTTGGATTTTGCATTCAATCGGTTGTTGGTTTATTTGTGGACCATTTAATCGTTTTATTTCGGAATTTTGGAAAACGGATCGGACTTTTGTTGTGTGTTCGGAAATCGTCGGAACACAATGGAATATGTTTTTGCATGTCCTTTTGAAGCTCGAGAAATTGTTTTTGACGTAACTTATCCGCATTTTGTTGTGTTATGACTATGGATAACGCCGTTTTAGTATTTTAACTGGCCAAGCGAATAGACGGGGAAGAACCACGCTTGTTATGACGAGCGTTATGTGCAAGTTCACTAAAGAATTTTGTTGTGCCCGAATGTTGTGTAATGTTAAAGCGCCACGTCCAAAAATTAAATAACAAAGGAAAAGCTGAAAAAAAACCCCTGAGAGTTCCAGTGTGAGTAAGTTTAAAAATAGGATTATTAATTCATACCTTGACAAGCCATGGCGAGCTTGGTTTCTTCCATAAAAGCAAATAGCACAAGGAACGTGAAAAACAAAGTCCACTTTTGAGAAGCCATGTCTGAAAACTTATAATAGTAACAATAACAATGGCCATTTTTACTAATTTATGCATATTTAATTAGCTGATTTTGATTGACCAGTTCCACACTGATAAAAAGCCTTCTGAAAATAAAGTTCACTGGATCATATTTTATGTTTATTAGACTCAAAGCACAATAATTGATTTTAACCGCCCGATTTGATTTCCTCGCCTCACTCAGTCTTTAGTAAGGTACACATTTCGTACTGTTGGCAATAGCATTTAATTAATGCAAAATATCTATAATATTTATAATGAGCAACAACTTATGTACATTATTCTTACATGGGCGATGAAAGCCATTATTAACCTTCACAAAAAAGTCAAAAATAATCTTTGGGGACTTCAATATTTCATTCGTGCTGAGGCACTTTATTCACGTGACTTAGCGATTTCTGGCTATTTCATCAAAATTCACCGAAACACAAAAGCCATTTACTTAACTTAACACCAAAACGGCACAAAATAGCTAAATAAGCATCCGTCTATCGATTAAGTACCTCAGCACGAATAAAATATTGAAGTCCTCAAAGATTTTTTGACTTTTTTGTGAAGGTTAATGATGGCTTTCAACCTCATGTAAGAACAATGTATATAAGTTGTTGGTCATTGTAGATATTTTGCATTAATTAAAGGCTATTGCTAACAGTAGGAAATGTGTACCTTACTAAAGACTGAGTGAGGAGAAGAAATTAAATCGGGCGGCTTAAATCAATTATTGTGCTTTGAGTCTAATAACCATAGAATATGATCCAGTGAACTTTATTTTCAGAAATCTTTTTATCTTGTGGAACTGGTCAGTCAAAATCAACTAATTAAATATGCATAAATTAGTGAAATATGGCCATTATTGCCCGGGGTCCCATAACTTGGAGGGAATAAAATATTTTAACGTTATGTTTTGTCACAAGGATAACTCATCATGCCTCACATTTGTTCCAAGTTTGAGCGAAACTCCTTGCCTGGTTTTCTCATGGACTCACTCTTAAATAAGTAAAATCTAGGGAAATTTCTTCTTTCTGAATTGGAGTAATGAAACTGCTCTATTTTATAGAAATTCAATAAGCCATTATTTACAGGGTCCTCGGGCTCAATCGGGTGGTACTAAAACATAAGGGCGGCGTCACGAGGATTTCGCAGATTTTTGGTCTAAACTGTTCTGAAATTAGTGCTAGGCAACTTAACCCCTTAATCAGTTGTCATTTTACACGTTTTACCTACAACGAAAAGTGCTTTGTTCCAATCGCCAACAATAACAAGTCTAACAACAGAAACGACGACAATAACAACAAAAATATATTACCAAGCGGAGAAAATATTTTAAGGGAAACTAGCTACTTGAAGCCTAGTTAGTGGATAGGTATTTTTCCTACCTGATGTTCTTCACAGCTCAAGAGAGTGATTCAGCTAAGCTGATCTACTAATGATTAAGTGCATACATTTTAAAACCTGATTGGTTAAAGAGTATACCAAATATTGGCTGTAAATAATATCTATTGGAGCGTGTCCGTCCTGTTTAATATAATTAAAAATATATAAATATAGCACAAAAACCAATTTCGAGTTTTAAACCGGAGTGGGTTTAAAAAGCTGACCAAAGTTGCTGAGGTAAGAAAAATCTGATTTTTTGTTTTTAAAACGAATTTTCTTTTGAGAATTTTAACAAATAAAGCGAGATCGTCACTTTCCCAAACATTTGATTAATGCTAAGGAGAACACAAAACCGCAGCTGTGGAATCAAGTCGTCACGAGCGCGTGTTTTCACAGTTGTTTCGCCATATCAAAACATTTTCGATAAGCTATTTATAAAGTCAATCGTGAGAAATTTACAATCTAAAACAACTTTATGAGCATTCACATTGGCGTTTGGTGACAGTTGTTTCCTGTAATCATAAACTGTTTGACAAACAAGCTTTTAGATAAAAAGATAATCGTAGAAAATAACTATCCGTCCTCTTTTTTTGAACTGTCGCATTTGGCTCTTGTTTTCACAGTTGTTTTGTGATTTCATAAAAAAGCTTTTAGATGTCAAGCCTGATAAACAATCCGAAACATCTGCATAAAAACTCATCAACAGCAAATTGGACTCTGTAGATGTTATTTAACTTGTGCGAAATTTGTCAGCAAACAGCGCCACTAATTAACGTGAGTCAAGAGGGGCTTGCGTGCTTCAAATCAGTGGCTCTGAGCCAATGAACTCGAAAACGAATTATGAAAGGTCGAGAATGTGGATTCCACTTAACCGAGTTTGAAGTGATACTGCCCGGTTTATGAGTCTTCTCTTGGTGCAAAACCCTGTTTTTCCTTTCTTTCCATTAATTTAGACTGAGCTTGGCATACGCAGACAACATACTTAAGGATACGTGGATAATCGTGAGAGACTATCAATCCAAAACTTACTGTGTTAACATTCACATTCGGTCGTTGTTTTTGCAGTTAATTGTTTTGTGTTTGTTTTTGTTAAGTGTTTTGCTTTTTAACAAGCTTTAAAAGATGACTGTGTTAACAATCACATTCGGTTCTTGTTTTCACAGTTAATTGTTGGGTGATATCATAAGCGTTTTAAGGTATCAGATGCCCTTTCAGACCGCTTCTCGAAAAGTCGCGAAATTCGCGCGCCTAATCCTAATTTATTCTCTCAAACTGCGTCCCTTTATTACTTAAGAAATGTATATTTCTGATTTGGAGTCTATTTTTTGTGAATTTTATGTCTGATTCCAGTTTTTTGACATTTTCTAACAAATGACCAATGATCATATCGCGAGTTCCAACTCCCCGAGAACTTGATGGAATTTAAACTTATTGCCATTTTTGTGAACCGCAGATGTTCTTTAAAAAGGTGTCTGCGATTAGCGATTGGTTTCCTTGTTTTTGAAATATTGTATTTCAAAGTTTGGTTATCGGTTGTCGGGAGGTTATCCGTGGGAAAATGCGAACATCTCCGAAACAAAGCCGAAAAATAAAATTCCCAGACACCTTCAAGTTTTAGCTAAGGTGTAAATCTCGCAACACGCGAAATTTGAAGTCAATCGATTAAAACCCGTCTGACTTGGAGCTTCGAGAATATGCCGTAAATCGCAAATTTTTATTGCCGAGAAAACTGCCCCTCAAGTTTTTGGGCTCCCTGCAGCTAGGTGTGTGCAATCTGTCAGCGAAACCGTCGTCTTTTCATATTTGTTGTGCAAGTCCACTGGAAGCACTCTAAAAGTTGAAACAACACGTGCTGATAATAATGCGGTTATTTATCGGTAACTTTCAATGAACCCGAAAGCATCAATGTTTTTAAGTTGATGTTCAGTTTCTCCTTAATTGCCCCCGCAGGGCTTTGGCCCAGAGGCCAAAACCCGAGGAGGCATCATTGTAGTCCGCGCGTATATAGACTATATATATATAATATATATATATAGTATATAGACTCTATATACCAGACAAAATCTCGACTTGGCCATAGGGGGACCGCAAGTAGTATCGGTAGGTGTGATAAAATGCCCGCAAGTAGTATCGGTAGGTGTGATAAAATTTCCTGTACGGTGATTGGTCAGTGATGACGTAAGATGAACCATGATTGGGTGATGATGACAAACCACGTGCACAAATCACAACAATAGTCAACAAACGACGCTTGCAAACGTTGATTGCAGTCGGGTTGCTGCAGTTTCCTTCGGGTTTCCTTCGAGCCTTATTGATTTCACAAGGTCTAGAAGTCGAAACTTACGCAATTGATATGACCAAAAACAAGAATAGTTAACAATTATTCACCGAAGTGGAGGTGAATAGTGGTGGATATTTACCGAGCCGCGAAGCGGCGAGGTAAATATCCACCACTTTCACCGACACTGAGGTGAATAATTGTTTTAGTATATACCACACAAGTTGAATAACTAACGGACAAAAACATTACTTTCGGTACACAAAGCGACGCGCGAAGCCATTTTGTTTCTCTTCGGCTGCTCGGAGGTGAATAGTACTTTGCTAATCACCTCCGAGTTAACCAATCAGCGCGCGCGGAAAGCACTATTCACTTGTGTGGTATATACTAATACGTATTGGTCTAGAAATTTCTCTTGTTAGCGCGTTACGAGCAGCTCTCGTTCGCTCGCAGGATTGACAGACTCAATCCGAAATCGAGATTTGTCAGACACAAATCACACTTTACACGAGGGGTTTGAAAGACTCAGGCCACAACCAAGATATAAAGTTAGCAGCTGCGATAAGTTCAAAAAGAGTTAAAGAAGGAAAGTTTTTAAAAGATACCGTGAGCATTGAAATTCGCAGAGAAGTGAGAAAGTTTTCACTTGAGACACATGTATAACTACTAAACTAGCCAGCTGTCGATCCAGTGTTTTCGGCTTTTAGGCGGAACATCATATAACATTAAATGAAAAAAAACTCAAGTGGTAGAAATAAGATATAAAAGACTCGATCAGTCTTCAGGCATTTAAGTAAAATTTGTAACTGAGACTTGTCGAGAAGGAAAGAGAATTCAAAAGAGTTCTTGAGATAATCAAATCTCACGGCAGGCGCTTCTATTGACAGAGGTGAAAAATCTTTTGGCATCCGTTTCGAGTTCCGCTGTCAAGTTTGTCATTGTTGCTTGAGCTCCCAGTCCTAATATATTGAAACACAAAATCTGAAAACAGCTGATCCTAACTGGTAGTTTTAAAACGTTTGAATTTGAATATTACCGAAGTTTATCCTCGCTGAGATCACTCATTAACATGGATTACAGCAAAAAAAGCAAAATGATCTCAGGAAGTTGGGGACGCGTTCGTGTAATTACATTTACGTGTTATTAGTCATTCAGAATTTTTTCATAGTTTGGCTTTGTTTTACTTATTTACTTGGCTTCAACACTTCATACTAAAAGTTTGTTTTAAATGGCACGTCCTCGTCCCATGATCTTGAAAAAGAGAAGGACAGAAACAAGTGATACTTTGTGAGCAGAACACGAGAAAAATTAGTGTTTTCTTCTGAATTATCGCAAGACTGTTCAAAACAGAAACCTGATTTTTAATCAATTAAGAAAATAGAATAGCCAAAATATCAAGCGAAATAATTGACTGAGAAAAAAGTTGCGCTGAGAAAAAAAGATTAACAGCGGGGGCAGCTGTAGTGTTAACTATACCTAGTTGTATAGAACAATGAGCGTCCCAGGAAAGCAAAGAACAAAACGCGCCAGGGAAAAATACATGTATGCAAAGACAGTCGCCGCTTCGAATGATGCGGACAATAACAACGTCGTTTCTCCTCGAGACTTGCTTCTTGAAGAAATGAAATTCTTTTATCTTAGTGTTAATTCTTCTCGGAAAGATCGTACATTTTCATGTAAGACTTGCTGAACACGCATGATATGAAATCAACAACAGCTTTCAAAATGTAGTTCTTTGAAGATGGTTATTGTTTCCCTCCGCTTTTCGACGGAAGAAAGGGCGGAAGGGTTCTGTTAACGCTTTTCGCCTTTCCTGACACCTATTTACATATACGAGCACTTACATTTACATATAAGAAAACCTAAAGCGAAGAAAATATCTACCACGGCGCGTTCCTGTTCGATCGAAAATGATTCGGCTCACGCGTTCGATATCGCGCACCGGTTGATTGATGACATGCATCAATTACCTTGATGACAAACGAATAACAATGCAGTTCTATGTTTTTGCGAAAAAAAGCAATACAAAACGATAAAAACATATTTTTTACAATGGATTATGTCGCAGATTCGTATGAACTTTCATATTATGCGAAAATAAAAAAAAAATCATTTTTTTCATGAAAAAAGAGCTTCTGATACCTTAACAAGTGTTTAGATACAACGATAGTTGTGCGAGAGTGACAATCCAAAACAACTGCATAAACACTCATCAACAAAAAATTAGACTCCATTAACGCGAGTCTTCTAGCAATCACGCAATAAATTCAGTCAAAGCAACAATAATGTAAAAAGCACATCCCGAATGGGGCTTTCTGGTCCGTATATTTTATTAGCAGTTGTATTGCTGTGCAATTCACGTGGACAAACTTCCATCATGAAGTTTGCGATAATATATAGTCTGCAGTGAGGCAGTTTTCTTTGGAAGACATTTGAGATATCTTTAACTAACCGACCTTTCTTTATGCGAAATAAGCCTAAAATCCCAGTGGAAAAATATTTTAGTCGGAATCTTCGACTGATATTTACGAAAACTAATCATCGCCTTGAAAATCCTTGGGGAACATAATCCAAATTCCTCGCCTTGCTATCGGTTTTAAGCTACTGATTCTTGTACAGCATAAGGATCTGAAGGTCATAGATGTTGATGTAATTGGCCTTGGTTTCCTAACTGTTTATGGGTTTATTTTCACTCTACAATTTGCTGCCCTTTTAGGCCATCGTTTTACACTGTAAAACGGCAGTTCACATCTTGGCGCGTACACTCTGGAGGGTTAGAACCAATCACGTGTCTCCGTCTGAATCTGTAGGTGGTCAGCCAATACCGTGACAATAATTTATAGCTAGTGAATAAAAGCTTGCTATATCACGTCAATTAGAAGGGCAGGCAGAAATGTTCTCAACGTTTTAATCGCTTTTCTTTAGCAAATGTTATAATCTCGAACAAGAAGGAATTAATTATTGAAATGTTAAGGTAAATGACGCGTGACACAACACAATAATCTCGATTTTTTTTTTCATCTTATAGCCTTTGTGGAAAACAAGACTTGTTCCAGCCTCCTCTTAAGCACTCGGTCGTAAATTTTGGCTGCTTATTAATATTTGTATTGTTCAAATATCGCATATGATGGCTGTAGGCTGTAAACAAACACTAATAGGAGAAAGATAAAACGTTTCTAAACATTTTACAAGAGAGTTAAAACGTAGGCTTATTTACCCCCTCAAAACTTTATAAAGCCACCTTAAAACCTCTATATATGTGTAGAAAAGAAACAGATTTAAAATAAAAGCATTTATCTCCAGTTGTGTAGCAGCTCTCGTAAGCTTGTAATTCTACTGGTCTCCTAGTGTAGCAGCTGCTATTGTTTTGGGGGCTAGGGGCATTGTTCTTGTTGTTTGTTCTATTGTTCTCTCAGCCACTCATGTGAGGCCTTACGAGAGCTGCTACAATCTCTGCTGTCAAGGTGGCAAGCTGAGTTAAAATCACCAGTTGCTAGTTTTATATTTCACTAATTTGAAAAAAAAATTAATAAGAAAACCTAGGAAGGGTATATTACAGTTAGACTAAGAACCTAAGAAGGCGAGTAGTTTAATTGCTTAACTGGTTAATTGTTTTTGTAGACCCGGTACTTAAAAGCATTACAGTCCAAAATACAGGTTATTTTAAGTCAAAAAGCAAGAATAATTTCCCCTTTTGAAAACAACGCGCGCGCCAATGGGCGCCATTGTCCTATTAGCAAACAAGGGAGAACCAATCAGATTCACGGATTTCTAACAGTAGACGAATTGGTTCTACAAACTGCTAAAAGGTCACAAATTTAGCACCAACTAAATAAATGCAGTAATTCTGAAAAGCAGAAAGGCTGGCCATACAGTTTGGGTTGAACTGTTATAATTTCCAATACTTCGTCAAGCACGGCCTGACTTCTTCAGGCAATAAATAGCTAAAGAAAAAACGTTACAATTTAAAAACCAAGACAAACGATCCTGCACAACTGTAAAGCTAAAAGTAGTTGGATACTCCTTCAACCCACGTCATAACAATTTTAGTTCAACTGCGAGTGCAAAATGATCTGAGACGAACTGGTTATTCCTTGTTACCAGTTTAATGATCTGTTTCTTCGCTATTCCAACATTAGAACTAGTGAATATTGCATCATAGTTACCGCCATCGATGTTAGTTTCCATTCTTACAGGAAAAACAGGTAGAAGACCAGCTTGATTCATCGCCTGTAATAGCCCTTGATATTCCTTACTGCTATTACTAGTAGTAGGATGATGATTGTCAATATTGAAGTCTCCCGCCACAACAATGTGAGAAGGCGCTTTGATTTTATGTATATTTGTAAGAAGCTCGTGTACTTGCAAAGCTCTCGCCTTTACTCCATGAGGATCCAAGTGCGTGTTCACAACAAAAAGATGCTGAGTGTTGAATAAATACTCTCCGACGACAAACCCTCTATAATCAGAAAATTGCAAAATAGAATAGTTGTGGTATAGTCTTGATTCTGTTCTTGCCAGTGGTATACGACTAAATATAACAACACCGCCACTGAATCCAAGATTGGGTGCAACAAGATCTGCAATAGAAGTTCTGTAGTAAAAACCACGTTGCTCCATTACTGCAATCAGAAGCGAGGCACATTTTGTAATGATAGCTATTCCCGTTTTCAAGACGTACGCTTCTTGTATCAGCGCAATGTCAAAATCCTTAATGCTATCTGCAAGATCTTCAATTCTTTCATGGAGGTTCCAATGACTGGATGGTCTTAGATAGTCACACCATATGTTTAAGCTGACAAGTCGAATGTTCTTTCCTGGATTGAAGGTATGCTGCTTTGCTCTGGTTAATTTTAGGGTAACTTTATTAAACAAACGTCTTTCATCCTTGCTGAGTCCTAAGCGCAAGAATTTTGAAGCAAATACTAGGATTACCACAACACATCCAACAGCAGCATAGCGCCATCTATAAATAGAAACAGTTTCGTATCAGCGATATGCAAATTGGGTGCACGTCGCTGCACGGCAAAATATGGCTGAAAAAATGGTACAGATGCAACTTACGACCGCGTCTCTTTGCTAAGTAAATCAATGTACTAATGTTTGTGCTCGTGGGGCGTCATGTCCACTGGGAGCATGTTATCATTGCATGCCTGCCGATATCGTAGATATTTTTTTCAGTGAAAATATTTTCTAATTAAACCGTGTCCCTGACAGGCCTGACAAAGCACTATGAAATTCAACGTTAAAAGGACAAGAGGGCGGTTTTCAATTTGGCCGCGTATATTGATAATAATAAGGAATATTAACTTGTAAGTAAGGGATTGCTGGCTTGCAGCTGTTGTCACGGCAGCCATGCTGTTGGACAAGAACAAAGCATTTTCCTCTACTGGGAAATTAACTTTTTTATCATTCAAATTCAGAGAAAAAGTTTGTTGTTTGGTCCACCAACATGACTGCCTTGTTATGTGCTTGCAAGCGATCAATAGAAATCAACACAATTATAAGTGAAAGTGATAAATTATCACCTCAGTGAATTTCTAATTTAAAGCAATTGGAATACAGAAACCTGAAAAAAATTCAGCGCTTCAACGGGATTCGAACCAGTGACCTACGCGATATGAGCTCACAATTGAACTCGCTCCCAATGTGTGGCTTCATAGCTCAGCACCGCACCGGTATCGCGGAAGTTACGCGTTGAAGCCGTGAATTTTTTTCAGGCTTCTTTATTCCAATTGTTTAAATTATAAATTCAGTGCGATGATCATTTATCACTTTCATATACATCTGCAGTTCATAAGTGAATCATTTCATATACATTACATCACAATTATAAGTACGTCAGTGTTATTCTGCCGCGAAGAGAGCTCCCATCATCTTATGTTGTTTTCTCACCTCGTTCACGAGGTTTTAAATATAATACTGTTGTTTTTTATCACGGAACTCGTTCCTCTTGGCTACCTGTTCGCAGGGCCAGCGTCATGGTTCGGTTACTCAACGGTAGAGCAAGACACACAGAAATCGAAACGAGCTTTGGTTAAAACGGTTAAAATCCCGGCTCTGAAGTCTGTTTTTCTCCATCTTTTGATTTTCATAAATTGATATCTTCGGATACCATTTTCATCTTTCATTAGGAGAATATACATGAATATGCTGAAAGTAAATATTCCACATTATCATATGGTCTACACGCACAAGTCACGTTTGCATATTAATTTGGAAATATTGGTCTTGGCGTTAGTCAGCAAAATCAGCAATAGCTGCTTGTTGCTTTACATACACATTTTTAAACCACGCAAACGTAACCCTTATAAGGAGCAGTACTCAGATAAATTCGTGTATAACGCTTGCCGCATTCTTGACGCATAGTCTTGTAAAACGTTATTCAAATGCAAATACAAATACGTGTGTGGCATGGAAGGTCTATGCATTGTATACTCGCATTTCCTAGCTGTTCTTCCAAAATTTATCCTGTTACTTACCGCAATTTCATTTTGTTCTTTCCTTGACTTTATCACGATGACATGAAAAGAAAATAAGCGTTCTTTTTTTGTTGTTGTTAGGACAGTAAAGACCACCAAGTAAGAATTATGTTTATTTCGATCTGCTTCACTAAACTCGTCGCCATGGCGATGATGTTTAATCACGAAGGCGCTCTATAATAAAAGGGATAAAGCTCCTCCCCCTTTGTCACGAAATCCCTGTCACTCCTTGCTAATTCCTACTGATAGACAAATGCGCCCTGGGCTTCCCTGGGAAGCCTCCTTTTATAGCTCGCCTTCGTGTTTAAGTTAACCGTTGGGTTGACGTAATCCGTATTGTCATTTAATTATTCGGTCCTTTTCTTTGTTTAAAGGAAGTGAACAAATCTTTGTTGATCGGCAGTATGTTTAATTGTCATTACAACAAATGTATTAAAACTGTTTCTTACTATACTTATCAAAAGTATCTAAGGACGTTTTTAAGTTTTCTTTTTTTCCTAGATCAATAACAGAGTGGAACTTACTGCCCGCTGACTTAGTGAATTGCAAGTCATTATCTGATTTTAAATTAAATTTACATGTGAAATAAGCAAAAATCAATCGTACCATAACCCTTAGCTGATTACTCAGTCGCCAGTTCCAGTCTTATTCGCAGCAATAGCGACCAAGCGAGCCGCCGAGGAAAAGACACGCAGACAATGTCTAATCGCACTGCTTTGAAAATATGAATCGTGATTGTTGCTATTCACTTACCGCAAATGGCTCAGGCGTTTCGATTACAAGAAACAGCACCCCACAATAAAGGTTTGACAATGGTTTCTGATAAATTGAACCTTCCTAATTTACACTAGACACGTTGTAGAGTCGGATTGCTGTACCAATTCGGATTTAAGGGTATTTTTTGTAGGATACTGGAACTTCAGCATGAAAACGAGGCTGAACGCTAGAATTGAATCTGCTTTTGGTTTCATAAGGCAGAATAATGCATAGAAACCTCACACAAACGTTAAATTGCATACTCTCACTTTACTAAAATGCAAACATGTGTCAATAATATGATATCACGTGACTGATCACGTGATTATCCAGCACAGCCAAGTCGGGTTATTCTGGAACTGGTCACCAGTTTAACATCTTAGTATCCAATTCGAGCGATTTATGCCTCACTTACTTTCAGCTCTCCTCTGCAGCTTGTGACCGTCTTTTCGACTACCGCGCAGTTGGATATCGTGAGATCTACGACTTACCAGACAGGTGCACGGTCGGAATTTTCCGTTGAAATATAAGGCCATGGTCAAAACGTCGAACTTCACATGAGTTGATCCCAATGCAAATGACCAAAAGCAGTATCTTTTAGCCATTTATATTGAATTCCACGTTCGATTTTTAACGGAAAATTCTGACCGTGCACCTGTCTGGTAAGTCGTAGTTGTCACGATATCCAACTGCACGGTAGTCGAAAAGACGGTCACAGGCTGTCTTATAGAGCGCTCAAATTCTCAACGGCCTAAATTGTAACACAACACCACACACTTCAAGTAGTCACGTCCCACTCAATTCGCTTACATAAATCATCTATTCGATCGATTTCTTGAATCGTGAGTTTGGGACGCCTGTGCTAGAACCTGCACTAAAATCAAATTAGGGAATTAAATGTTTTTGTCGATGCCGAGAACAACTTCGATGAAAACTACTAAATTCTATAATTATACATTGTAGTCACTATCTGTCTTCTCATTGGCTAAGAGCCTACAGTTAATTCTGGGAATCAGCGCAACCTACAGACTATTCAGTAATCTGCTAGGTTGTGCGCGCAATGCATGATTTCCAAGAGAATGTCGAGTGGCATCTTGCAAATAGCAAAGTACAAACATGGCTCGTCGATTCGCCTCTTTTAAAGCGCGATTGTCGTTGTTTTATTGATAAAACAATTATTAGATTCGGTTTTGTGATATCTGGAATAATCAAGGTCTCGGTAAGTGTTATCGGCCGAAGGCTGAGGCTAATAACACTTACCTCGACCTTGATTATTCCGGACATCACAAAAACCTTATCCAATAATTGTTTAAGAACTAGCAGTAATCCATAGAGTTTATTCTCAACTGAACACTTAAAGACAGTAATCAATTCCTAAAAGAAAGTCGAAAATTCAGAGAATGCAGAATTTAATGATCTTACGTTGCTCAGAGAACGGCGAAAGAAATGTACCAAGATTACTCACGTGCAGGGCTATTGTACTGAATTAAAATGGAACTGTTGGCAGAGATCACATGTCCATTTGACGTCAGCGTTTTCGAAAAGCTCCGTCTTCGGCTGTCCATACCACCTAGCCGGTGTTTTCAAATTTCTCCACTTTGAAGACCGTTTTAGTGTGGACCGGAGAAAAAAAAGATGTGTTTTCAAATTTATCCGGATTAGTGTGGAGGGGGTCAGAATTTCCAACCTCTTCGAGTCGATTTGCTGTTTTGCAGCGGTTCGCGAGACCCTCGTCCTGAATTAATATATTCAGGGCCAAGGTGTAGGCTGTTTGTGCCCCAGAGAGTTGATGAGGTTTAAGTTCCCTAGGGATTTAAACCCTTTTTTCACGTGATGCGTCTGAGACGCGTCTTACCTAGCTGGAAAATTTTCACCGGAGCAGCAGCCGCTCTCATCTACCTCGAGGTCACTTGACATCTAACAATAAAACTCTTTCCCGCTTCCGTCAAACAGTCCGTCGGACAGCGCATTGCAGAAATCTATGACGTAAGAGGTTACAGTGCACTGTTATCCGTCAATGTTGACGACGTTCTCCGCTCTCGTAATGTCTTCTTAACAAATAACTTGACTGGTTCTTTGGGGAACCAGTTTCTTTTGTTTCCTTCGAATCTCAGTGTCTCAAATATTGAAATATAGAAAAATAATTAACTCTTGCCCTTGAAACAGGTCCTTAAGAGTCATACTCAGTAAGATTCGGACAATATTAAAAAGTCGCGGCCACGGTACCTCACCGATTTGGCTGAAATTTTGCATGCAATCATGATTTGGGGTCCTTACT
Organism: Meandrina meandrites; assembly: GCA_963693305.1. NCBI lineage: Eukaryota > Metazoa > Cnidaria > Anthozoa > Scleractinia > Meandrinidae > Meandrina > Meandrina meandrites. The sequence goes on along the minus strand of OY855905.1, from coordinate 46,431,260 downwards.
ACTAATATGATGTTTTAAAGCTCTATAAATTTTTACTTTGGAAGTTATGGAGACGGCCGATTTTGACCGGCTTCCAAGGCTAGCCAATATGGCGGATCAAAGGACTTCTTGTTACTCTATCTCCGAGCCTAACATGACCTTTTAGCAAAAACCATTAACACCACCTTAAAGAACTGTCTTTTATCTTTCGTTCTGCATCGAACATTTTGCTAAAATAAAAAGTTTTGATTTTGAACGAGCACAATGTTGTACGGTACTGCCTAGATGATTTTTCGACTCATAAATTTACACTATGTTGAAAGACCTATATCTCCCATGTTATGTCGATTGAGGACTTACCATTTAACAGAAATGTAGGGTATTTATAGATGAATTGATATCAGAAATAAAAAAATGGGCAACTTTATTTGCACGAGAGAAAAAAAAATTTATAAGTTACTGTAGTTTGCCGTATGATGCAGCAATCAACAAAACGTCCTGGGACAATGTGGGGACAAAGCGTTAACATTTTCTTCTTGATCGAAGAAAATGTCAGCAAATTTTGTTTTTAAACGACGATTTAGTACCCTAAATAAGACGGGAAAATAGTCTGAACAATTTTGTAGACGGCTCTCGGATCACTAATTTGATTTCAGTGATAAAAATAACGAACCGCCTCGAAACAACTCCGTGTCAAATATGCACAAAGGAAGCCGACTTCGCAAAAATATCATAAAATATTATTCTGCACCTCAAGACGATCAAAATATGGAATGAAGCGACAAAACAGCAACATATTCTTAGAAGACAAGTGTAGTTAAGTATAGATCTAATAATAACATAAAAGATTATAGTCCGCTCAAAAGTAAACAACATCAAGTTACAGTACTCTTTGTCACGTATTGCATTTGAACGCTGTTCCTTTGCTTTAGAAATTTCAAAGGTGGACTTACCTTAGGCATTCCAATATTTAACAGTACTCATTACAGTTAAGTTAAGTTAAATTCAAGCTTGGCATCATGGCTCTGTGTTTCTGGACGGAATAACGCATGCGACCATGCGACACTGCTAAATAAATAAACTGCACTTGAAATGAACAATTTTAGCAATCGCTAAGGGTGGGGAGGTGGGGATCAATTATGCCTCGAAAAACGGGCTGCTGTCGAAGAGCAGGGAAGGTATTCGCGCACTACGAACTCAACGAACAAAAAGAAAAACCTATTCTGTTATCTTTGTTATTTCTGAATTGGATGAAATGAAATATTTTTGTTTAACCTCATCTTTTTAAAAGTAGTGTCATTATTGGAATAAGGGCGTTTACCGATGGAATAGTAGTGCTTACTGGTAAAGTTACATGAGCGGGGCTAGTTTACTAGACCAAGGCTGTGTATAGAATGTATCAGTGGTATGGAAAATAATCTTAGCTTAAAAGTAAACAAAGAGAATTATAGCTACGTCGATATTCCTGTTTCGCATTGTACGCTGTTCGTTTGCCATCAGTTTCTATGTATTAGTTGACGAATTTCAAGGCTTGACTCACCTTGCGTTTCAAAGATGCTTTTTCACATCATTCAACAATTAATTACTCTTAAGCTAATTTAAGCACAAAGAAAAATTTGAGTGTTTGTTTCCGTGTTTTGTAACGCCATATTCCACGAGTTACTACTGATACCTGAATCAGCACTTGAAATGAACAACCACGGGTCGGAAAATTTTATTATTGAGGGGGGGAGGGGGGGGGGGGGGACGAGATGGGGAATTCCCTTTGACACGAATCAAAGGGAAAACAAAACACAAAACAATCCGTAAGTGGCTACTTTTGGAATCTTAAAATAAACAAAAATATATTTTTAAACTTTCAAATGGAAAATATTCTTGCTAGACAGGTGGAAAAAATATAATTAGGAAAAATTAGCTAACATATAATTTAAATGAAGTGGTCTGTTCCCTTAAACACTATAAAGCGGTTTTATGTATAGCACCAAAAAAAAAATGTATTAAATAAAAGAAACACGGCTTCCGTAAAAACTAATGCAATTCCTACGACGATGCCATGGTGACTTCCTAAAAACTCTGATGCGCCCCTCCCAGGGGCATGGGCATAAAATAAATGAGAACAAGTAAACAAAAGGAAAATAAACCTGGAAACAAAACCTGTACTTCTGATATTTTAGGGGACAGAGTTCACAAAAATCGACAAAATACTCTTAGGGAACAAGGGAACACAAGGGAAATTTTTGGGGAACAAGGGAACATGGACTCCTTCCTACACCCCCCCCCCCACCCCCCGCCCCTGCTGGGAGGGGCTCTCTCTGATGATCTGTTGTTACAAAACATTTAACCTGATCATGTAATCTTCTCAAAAGTAACATTACTGCCTGAATAGACCAAGCGTTTTTAGACTCATCTGTCACCAGCTTGAAGGCTTTGACACTATTAATGAAGTTCATTTATGTGGCGTTCTAACTTAATATACATGTACTTCTAATATACATGTATTAAGTTCTAAGTTAACAGTTTTAATACTGCTATCACCCGATATAGGAAGAGGAAGCAGTTGGTAGTGGGAAAAGGAGTGATCCCAGCAAGCTGCACCTCTAGATAGCAAAGCAACTCTACACAATCTATTTAGAACCGTATGCGGACACAATCAAAATGCTGTGCTCAGTTTGCAGGTAGCTTGTCAAAGCAAGAACAACTTCGCACATGTTTCTCCAATATTTCAATGTATGGTGCTTTCCGGCGTGGTACTTTTTGCCCCTTCGAACTGACATCCAGCTCAAACTTGCAACAAATGTCTTGAAGTACGGGTACTGTTAACTTACTCAGCTTTTTCCTAGCAACGAGATCACAAAGGTCATAGCCGTCATAGGTGAGTGGATGATCTGGTTGTGTTTGCTCTATTACTTCATTTCGCACGCTTTCCATGGCATCTTCAACTTGAGCTGCCACGAAGTCTTCCTCAGCTTGTACCGTTGCTTGATTCTTGGATTTTGCTCTACGGGAAAAGTAGCCTCGAATCTGGGTGGCAGACAGTAGTTCTTCAGTTGTGAACTGTCGTTGCCCATCGCTGCTTCTGGCTACTCTCATTTGTCGAGCTACAGTCACGGGATCAAGTTTTCGTCCCGTTGTCTCACCGATTGTGAACTTTTCTTCGAGAAAACCCTTTTGTTTCTCACTGAAAGGCTTCGACTTTTTGGTTAATTTCAACGCCCAACCCGTATCCAATATGCTGTTTGGCGATGATGGTGAGAAAACCGCCGCCGTTTCCGTAGTTGCTATAAGGACGTTGTTATCAGCCAGCAGCTTTTTACTATACAACATTTTCCCTGTGTCTAAAAGCGACTCTCTCTCAGGTTGAATCACGCACTGACCATACAGTGTGTGGTTTATCATCGAGCCATAGCGTTGGTACGTTTTGACACAACCTTCGTTTGGGCAGGCAAACAATTCACATTTATCTACACCTTCAGCTTCAATACCTGATGCGTCATCATCGAGGTCATTGTCGTTATCGCCTCCCTGATCCTCTGCGGGATTATTTTTTTCGCCACCTTTGCAGGCTGTCTGACCTTTCGTGGATTTTCTTGGCTTTACTGGCCGGAATCCCCCATCAGAGAACATCACGTCCGTTATGTTTGTTGAAGAAACATTCACATCTAAGAAGTAAAGTGAACAGGCAAAACCTCGTTGAAAACAAGCTTTTTCAGACTCGCTTGCATTCTCGTCCTCATGGACAATGATGGAGGGCCAACTGTCCCTCTTAGCCGGCGCGGCCTTAGCACAAGAGACAGGTGGCTCTGGGTCACATGATTTGATTGGCTAGATTTTAACAAAGGAAATTCAAGAAAAAAAACTAGCAAATCAAATCAACCGTTTTAAACGGCAAAAAAGGGCAAGCGGGAGGGCAAGGATAAGTGACTATCCAGCGATAAGCAATCTAACATTTTCACTATACTCATCATTTTTTAAAATCTACAACTGCAATAGATCTTTTTCGCTTGTTCGTTTTGTTGCCCCATAACAGACCACGTGATGATACTCTTGAGAATTCTTGCTTTCAAATTTTCAAATAGTCGCGTGTATATGAATGAATAAATTTTATGTGGATAAAAGAAAAATTCTCTAGAGAATATCACGTGGTCTGTAATGGGAAAACAAACCGCCCAAGCGAAAAAGGTCTATTGTTACCACGATTTAAATGAAAATACATTTACTAAAACTCTACGTAAAGTTAGGAAAAATTTAACACAAACTGACATATCATATTGTGTGCGCTTTTACCTTCGAATTTAGACCATGGGAATAAGTTCCCCTCACCAACGTTGTATGCTCGCCAGACTTTAACACCATCACAGGTGAACTCGAAATTATTTACTTTACTGATGCCGGGCCACTTGGTGCTAGATTTGTCACACACTAGATCGGGAAGCAGAGCAATTCTAGCCCCAGGAACCCCACCATGTGAGAGCATTGCCTCCTGAAACTGTTCAGCTGTAATAACATCATGGCCTTCGTTAATGTAAGTGCGTACATGATTCTTCATGGTGGCGGCGAACCGGTCACACGGGCCTTTACCACCTTGTGGATCTGAAAAGTCTAGGCGCCTTATGGAAACCCCAGTCTGCTTGCTGATGTTCTTACATGCCAGGATAGTACTGGCAGAGTGATAACACCCTGCGTTATCAGAACGAAAGAATGCGTTTTCGATCTCTGGGTTCTCTTTCTTTAATGTAGCCAGAACGTGTCCCATGAGCGTCACCACGGATGCGCTTTCTTGGGTACAACTTTCAACTATGTGGATAAATGCTTGCGTCTCGATTTCTTCCTCTCTCTTTCTCAAGGCGACTGTAATGTGCCATGAAAGGCCCCTTTTGCAAAACCATTTGCCTTGGGACTCTCTGTACAGTCGCGGAAGAAATTTCATTGCCCAATCCTGAGTAAGCAATATGTTGGTTTCGCTCAGACAGTCGATTACGTCACTGCGCGCTCCATCCTGATTTACAACGCGCAGCTGATGCGCTTTCCACTTGTTGATAGCTGTCACGGCCTCTTGAAACTCGTAAAGGGCATCCTCTTTTTCGTTTTCTGTTTCAAAAGAACAGTTCAAAATTGCGGCCTGTACATCAGATAACGCAGTTTTCAATTCCTCGCAGCGCTCACAGAGAAGATCATGGTTGTGGTCGCAGCTGTTCGCAAAATTCGAATCTTTGGGATCGCTAAGAGCATACTTACTGCAGTGATCTGGAACACGCGAAGTCGTGATGTTGATCTGTGTAAAGAAGAACATCTATCTAAACAAAAAAGTACTAAGAGCGATTTGAGAAGACAATCAACGGTCTTGGGTTCAATTTTTGCTAGGAGAACTGCTAATAATTTATTGGCTAGGTGCGTCACGTACTTTCGTACGTTTGTAACCCTGATTCAGCCCAGACGAATGATATAAAGATTGAGCCCTTCCTCGATATCTTAACTTCTTCCAAATACAACCTCGTTGTACAAATTTTTAATGCATTTTGGGTTGTAAGGGTGTAAGGGTATGCCCCGAGACTTAAGACCGCTGTAGAACTTGCTTTTGTACTTTAAATTCTTATGTCTAGGGTGTTTTACCATGCGCTTTATTTCTATACTGTTTTATTGGGCGCAATATCGATTCCAAAGAAACCGAAATATTTTTGAAACACAAAATTCTTAACAATAATAAGCTCTCCCGAAAATAGACCTGCTGAAAAAGCCTTTTGAACAATTATAAGCTCAGGGCTTAAATTGGAATTAAAATGGCACTGAGGGAGGCAACTATCTTTTTGCGCAAGATACTTGTATTTAACAGTTATCCTGCAAACGCACGGAATGTCGCATGATACTTAGCCGACGAGGTCGTAGACCAAGTTTGGCTGATATCAGACGAAATGCCACCAGACGGAGCAGAGCACTTACTTTAAAATTACTTTTAAGATAGCTCTTTCCTGACTTCAGCGCTTTTTGGAGATCCCGAGCAGTACTTGAGTGGATCCCACAGTCAATCAGCTTGTCAACCAACTTCAGCAAATCGTCGAAGGCCTTGCCACCTTCTGAAATAAAGTAGTCAAGCCCTTGAAGGGATTTTCGTACTGATGCGCTGCAAGCAGACAGGACACGACGAAGCGTACTTCTGCTGAGTGGAGTCATTTCACACTCCTTGCAATACTGCAAATACTGGTCGATAATTCGCTCATTTACAGTCACTCTAATGACGTTTGGGGTGTGAATTACCTCTCCAGAAGATAGCTTTAAGAACTGCTCGCCAAATGGTAAGTCCTGTACTATGTACGGACTGGTTATAAAGTTGAGAAAATGATCCAACTGATTGATGTCAACTCTAGCACGGACTCCGGCCTTTTTTACCAAGGGAGCCCCACGTCCGCACGTCAGTCGGTGCTTTCTTGCTTCACAAAACTGATATTTCGTTAAACCTGGCAAATATTTGCGAATTTCTTCGAGGGTAGTCAGGTCTGCTATGATAGAAAGAACCTGCCTCTTAACATTTTTACTGGGCGCATTCTCATAAGTTTCAACAAGAGCTCCGATATACTTATCACTACTTTCATTGGAACGTTTCTTCTCATCATATTCGAGTTTGGGAAGATCAAAGGCTTCTCGCATCTTGTTTGAGGTTGTCAGTGCCTCCCACAAGTCCGCAGCATGACTCGGCGATAATGTTCTAAGAACAACCTCTACAACTTCACGAGTTTCGGCAATGTATCTTCTTCTGGAACGCTCTGAAGCAGAGGATAAATCCATATCTGCCTCACTTATTGGCGACAACCCACAGCTCTCAACAAAATCGTTCAGTTTCGATTTTCTGTAGCTTTTGATGTGTGACCTTAAAGCATCAGCCATCAAGCTTTCTCTATTCAGTGCACCGCCGCTTTGTGGGGTTAAACTGATGTCTTGTTCCTCAAGAGAAGTAACCTTTAAACAAACAGTAACTGAAGTTATAGTATCTTAGATTATGCTGACTTAGTGCGCGCAAACGCCTAAACCAGGCTAGTTTTCTATGACTGGTCCATTTTACAGCTTGTACGGTACGCCTAGACTGTTCACAGAGTCGCGAGACCCTTGAACGCGATTGTTAAAGCTAGAAGAGAAGGGGGGCGGGGTGGGGGATGGAAGGTTCTCCCATCCCATCCCTCGCGCCCGCGCTTGCTTCGCTGGCGGTTTCTCTCGTGTTTTTTTTAATTTGTTTTCGTTGAACCAATAGAGGCTGAATGGTAAAGTCTGCATACGAGTCTAGTGGCTTACCAGACTTGAGCTTATCCCGGTCGTTGGGAGGCGCGGTGGCCTAATGGTTTGTGCGCTGGACTATGGATCGAAGGATCCGGGCTCGAGCCCTGGCCGGGGCACTGCGTTGTGTTCTTAGGCAAGACACTTTACTCTCATTGTGCCTCTCTCCACCCAGGTGTATAAATGGGTACCGGCGAATTTGCTGCTGGGGGTAACCATGCGATGGACTAGCATCCCATCCAGGGTGGAGTAGAAATACTCCTAGTCTCTTCATGCTACGGAAACCGGGATAGATGCTGAATCGTTTACGGTAAGTCCCGCTCGCTAACCCTGACTTCAATTTTTTTCTCCAGAGGAAAAGACAAATAACTGGTTCATTCGATTTCGTACAGTAAGATACAAACTGAGAGTTTGTGTTTAATTAGTGGCTAAGAGCGGGACTTCGTACTTGACTTATTAAAGAAATGTAATGTTTGGTTTTGTCCATCACAGGAAAGGCGAAGAAGTAAAAATTGTTCAAATGAGACATGACTTACCGTGCTTTCTTGGTCTTCAGTTATCGATTCTTCTAACCGGAAACTTGCTTCGACAACATCTTCTGGCAAAGCCACTTTATTTACTTCATGTACAAGACAATAACTTTCTTCCGCAAAAACACAAGTGTTCTTCTGGTCATTCTCTACATTTTCCAGTCCTCTCTCTTCACTGTCTTCCTCTTTTGTTTCATTTCCTTTTGTTCCATGCTCTTCCTCATCACAATCATACGCTTCTTGGTTGACCTTTTCTTCAATAGCAGTTCCTGCTAAATGACTTATTTTTTGCCTGCACTGTGGGCATATTGCTAGAAAATTAAGGTAAGAATAATAAGTTATTTGAACTTCCATTCTAATAAGCGCTCTTGTTCCAATAAGCCCTCCATTCTATAAGAGCCTTATTTCAATAAGCGCCCGCCCTCTTCCAACAGGCGCCTGCATTCTAACAATTGCCCCTATTCTAAGAAGCTAGCCTATTTCGTTTTTCGCCCATACTCTCGGTGGCCCTAATCCAACAAGCACCCCTAACAACAACAACAACAACAACAACAATATTGACGATGGTGATGATGGATGATGATGATGATGATGATGATGATGATGATGATGATGATAATGGCAATCCTAATGACAATAATATTTTCAATTGATAATAGGCATCTCTATATTGGATGGTCATAGATAAAGCGTTTCCCTTCTTTGAAGGTCAGCCAGCTTTAAATTATATCGAAGGAACTTACGCGAGCCAACATGAATAACTTTTCCGGTTTCAGCAACCAAGACTCTAGCCTGAAACAAGTTGACACCACGATTTCCTTTTGGTGGTTGTGACGAGTGACCACTAAACTCCTTTTGAATGCAACAACGCGACTTTCCACAGGTCCAACGTATTCCGTAAATGTCACGATGACGAGGACAGATTGTTATGCACTCATGTTCAGCAGTCAATTCAAATTGACCTGCATTGAAAAATATGTAAACGCCGTCATAATTTAAAACTGCAGATATGCTTGGCCAAGCCCAGATTTTTGTTCATTCTGACAGCAAGAAATAAAAAAAAACTCTGGGAAAGATTAAGATCGAAACCTGAACAATCGTGATACGAAACATAAGGAACACCAAGAAAGACCAAACAGGGTCTCTTAGGGGTTTACTGCTCCAAAAGAGCGGGGCTCCAGCAGATCCCCGACCCCACCCCTCCCGACCCCTCCACCCCCTGGAACCTGATCAAATCAGTCGATATGTTGGATGATATCGGAACTACATGATGTGACAACTTTGACAGTAATATTATAACAGGGACCGTTGGAGAGCTACAATGAGCAGCCGAAGGGGAAAAAACGATTTGACTTGTATAATTGTTTTGCTTACAAGAATTTAAACTATACGAATGTATTTGCTGAATAGATTTAGATATTTTACCTGCTCTAGCGAAGATCAACTGCATCTCGCTCGTGAGAGAGGAATCGATCACATTGAAGCCCTTGAGATGTGGTTTTATGTCTTTTGTACACTCTGCTAACATTATACACTCAGTATTATTGGCTGATGACGTACCATGGCCACAAGAATCGCCAACAAACTTTGAAAAACCACACTTTGCCATGACGAGCACTCTGAAATTTTTTCAATATACCGGATACTTTCAGTCTCCCTGATTTCAATCATGAAGTGAACAACACGCCTAACAAATTCGACATTACTTACTTAGTCTGCGTAAAAGGCCATAAAAGAGGATACAATTGAGCAACTGTAGCGTGTGTGCTCGCTGGAGCACCAGTTTTCTTGTCTTGTACACTGCGTATTCCCTAATAGCTAGGTAAAATACCTTCATGAGTACGTAATCAACAGTGACTGCCTCGACAGAGAGAAAAGGACAGGGTTGTTCGTTTCAGTCGTGAGAAACCGCGGAATAAATTTAGACCGCTAATTAAATTATTACTTATTATTATTTTCAAAAGGAGTAAAGGGATGTCCACAACACCGTAGCTAAAATGAAACAATCATGCAACAAGAGAAGAGATACTATTTTCAAAAGTACATGATTGAAATGCTACGTTTCGTTTTTTTTCGCCAAAACACTTTTCGGAGGAACAAAGGTATTTTAAACCCTGCATATGGCTCCAGTCAATTCTTTTGCTTATTTACTTTGAAATCCACGGCTTTGCCAATATTCACTTAAAGTGCGTTTTCATGAATTGTATAGATTTTAATTCACCAGTATTTAAAAAACAAACAAAGTGAAGTGGAATTTGCAAACTCTGCAAATGTGATAGTAATTAACTGATACATTCAAACATAGCCATAAGTTATTGCGCTTTTCGGAATGAAAGTTTCACAACTGTAAGGTAAATATCTTTACCAGCTTCTTTCTTCATTGGCTGAGCGAAGTCGGTAACGGAAAATGAACGCAATTCAGGTTTAGAAATATACCCGTAGTTTTAAAAATAGCCACGGTTTTTTCGGTAATTTAATTAGCATCGTAGAGTCTGAAGAACGCGACGAGGTTGTTTATTTCACCATTCGGATATTGATTATTCCCTTCAGTGTTGTTTCAAACCAGTGGCTCGTCTCGTCCAAAATGAGGAAATGTGCCCAGGTTTTAAATTTTGTTGCACCGAATTTAACTGATAAAGTGTTGACCCGCTGTTAGAAAGCCTTATGGAGACTGACAAAAAAACAAAGCAGACTGAGCTACGTTTATGCGTGACACTGCTATATGGCATCTTCACGGGTATACTTCGGTATCATCGATAAAACCGGTAAGCAAAAAGTGGTTTAAACCCTATCTGTACATCTTTTGCATGATATTCGTTCGCTTATTCAGTGAATAGGTTGCTTAAATTATGTAAAAGAAAAATACTTTTCTTGTCATTTCTGATATGTATTTATCGGAAGAGCGGCTTTCTTTCAGGGCAGACATTTAAACGAATGGACTAAGCATTAATCGCGAATCCTCTTCAATATATATCATTCGAACGACTTTGTACGAGAGTATGTATTCATGAAAGTAATATATCTCTGCTCAGAAGCAAATGTTCCTTAAATCTTTTCGATTATTGAACAATAATTCAACTCTTTCCCTTTATTATTGTTGATGTTACTGGTCGCGCGATAGTCAAATTCTAACAATTTGTTGAATTTTTTTTTCGCGTGCCTTTGAAGTTGCCCATTTTTTTATTTGCTGAATCAAAACAGCGATAAAAACTGTACATTCAGGTAAAATACGTACTTCTCAATCGACATAACATGGGAGATATTGGTCTTTTAGTATGCAGTAAATTTAGAAGTCCCAAAAGCAACCTTGAAGTACACTACAACGATTTCCTCGTTCAGTGCCAAAACGTTGCTTGTTTGCAATATATCTGATGCTAAACAGGAGTAAAAAAATAGTTCTTTAGAGCAGTGAAAATAGGTTTTGCTAAAAGTTTATGGTATGCTCGGAGGTCGAGTGACAAGAAGGGCTTGGATCCGCCATATTGGATCCCCTTCGGAGACGATCGAAACCGGCCATCAACACAATTCTCAAAGTAAAAACTAAAAGAACTAAAAAACATCCATTTCGTAGTTAGGACCCTAAACCAAGACTACATGCAAAATTTCAGCCAAATCGGTGAGGTACCGTGGCCGGCCCAAGTTCGAATCTTACAGAGTACGACTCTTAATAATTGTTAATTGATACTAGGTGACTAGAGACAATCACTTGTATATGGTGTTTCTTTACTTTGTAACAGCATTACATTCACGCTGAAAATTAACCTGAAAATGTCTTACTTCGGTACATTATGCAGGACAACTCGGATTAATATTAATCGCATTAATATTAATCTTAATGATTATTATAATTCAGTAATGGATTATTATAATCCAGTAATAGATTATTATAATCCGGTAATAGATTATTATAATCTATTACTGAGGTTTGAGCCGTGCCTTAATCTATTAGGATTAATATTAATCTTATGAAGATTAATATTAATATGATCAATATTAATATTAATCCTAATTAAATATTAATATTATTAATATCCTACATAGGATTGCTATAAAAGTCGTACGTAGTATTTGTATTATTCCTATCTAGGGTTAATCTTTGTCCAAAGCTTCCGAAGAGTGGCATTATTTAAAGATCAAATTGCTTGCTCCTATTCATTTATTTCTAGGGTCAACATCGTGGTATCTACCAGCTCTAGCATATGCAAGTGATCGTCATGTGACTGATGTGGTCAGTGGTATGTCCCGTCAGTCCTTTGTTATGTCTGCAGTGTGTCTGTCATTATAGCTGTATATCCGAACATTCATGGGAATTTTATCTCGATAATAATAGAGATTAATATTAATCTAGATTATATTATTAATAATAATCTAATACTTCCAATTTTTTGCCGTGCCTTAATCTAATACTGGATTATAATAATCTATTACTGGATTATAATAAGCCTATTATAATCTATTATTATTATAATCCACGGATTAATATTAATCCGAGTTGTCCTGATTATGACCTACTAAAGTTTCAATGCCTCGCGATGCTTCTAACGCTTCCATGTCTAAATAGGGTTGAAAGCTCAATGTTACTCAGAAATAACTGTATGATACAAGTTCATTGGTCAAATTATAGAAAAAAGGATTATTCAGTTGATGAGATACGCTCATTTAATTGGTAACTCATTGATGCATCGATTACTAGTCAGATTCAGACGGGGCAACACGGTTGTACTTAAGAATCCAGGGCGTACGTGCCAAAATATGAACTATTGTTTTAAAACGATGGCCTAAAAGAGCAAGAAATTGTACCACGAATATGCATCCATAGACAGTCAGGAAAGCAAGTCCAATGACATCTACACCTAAAATCTTCAGATCCTTATGCTGCACAAGGGTCAGTATAATTATCATCCACAAGGCATTGCTGACACCAAACACCAACAGAGTCGTATTTCTAAGTTCCACGAGATTTTCTTTCAGCTTGGAAGTCTGGTCAAAGGCACTCAGTTCAGGAACGAGACAGGTTTGACGTAATCCTTCCCAAAATTCATACTCATTCCCTTCATCTGAATTGTCAGCATCCAAGTAAAGTAACGGAAGACGGTCCAGTTCACGCCGTGTCTGACGAATTTTGATTTGTCCTGAAAAAAAGGAAACGCCAAACGTAAACCATCTAACTATCATCTCGCCTAATAAGGTTCATTTTGTTTTTGCATTAGAATAAAAAGACGTATACAGCAACCTTAAAAAAGAATTAATTTATGGCGCCTAGAACAGAAAGTGTATGTGTGAGAAGTTGGGCCGTGCATAAAGCAGAGCTGAGTGAAGGACACCCTCCAAATGAAATTGATTGATCGTCAGGAAGTAGATAGGAAGGAACCCAATCATAGAAGCATGAATTCTCTCTCTTTCTCTCTGTATTTTTCTGTCTCTCTGTTACTTTTTTTATTTGTAAAAGTTGCTGTTACCTTGATTGGGATATTGAAGTTTGCGAATGACAGATAAGAGCCTGTTAAAGTGGCCTTGTTTGTGGATGTTAAATGTGTCCTTTAGGTTCTCTTTGCTCATGTTTTTCAAATCTTCCAAGTCACTGGGTTCTGTGTATCCACTGGATTCAAACGTGGGCCAATATTCGCCAAGACCATGCTCTTCTAGCCATTCCCCTACGTTTTCCTGTTATTAGAGCAGTAAGTACAAATCATTTAAAACCACAGAAGTTAAAACTGTCCTTGCGCCCTGTAGAGTTTTATTGTTAAGAATATCGGCGTGATCTGCAGTGGCACCCTGTTAATTCTAGGTCGGCAAACAATATTTGTAGCCTGGTCTCCAGGTTAAGTCAAAGGTTTTGTATTAGCAATAGTGTTTCCAGGTGAAGCAAAACGCAAAAAAGCCTGAGCACTTGTGGCAAAGATTTTTGATGAGCTTTTATAGTATTACAAAGCAAGCCGAAGCATAACTAAGTCACACTAAACCAAAATCGCACAAAGAAGTATGAACACTTTCCATCAACAGAATGGGATCATTTTATTCATTGGGAAATAATTTCAGGGCTGTAGCGAAACTCGTCAAATTGAATAAGGTAAAGCGTTTCCACAATAATTTCAACTCAGCATGTGTGAGTGACTATAACGCTACAGAGACACAAATACGCAGCAATATCTACGCCTATTTACGTCTTAACCTTGCATTTAAAAGCTTTTACTTACCATATTTGTTAAATTGGACCGTTTCGTTGCAGAGTAAATAAAGTATGTATGTATAGTATGTATGTAGAGGCTTCTTTCGAATGTCGTTAAAAAACTTACTGGAATGTTCTCTTCGATATCGACTCGGGGGATTCTTTTGATATGCCGCAAGAGCCTCTGACGATGTCCCCTTATATTGATACCTATCATTTGAAGATCCTGAAAAATAGCAGTTGTAGCTTTATGTAAAACACTTGAAAGTGATTAACAATTAGATTATGAGCTCGAGTTTTCGATTCTATGAGGCCGAAGGTCGAATCAACTATTACCTCATAGAAATTGAGCGCGAATAGTCTTATTGTTTTAGTAGAATTCTAACTCATTTTCCTTCAAATAATGATTTCTAATCATTTTTCTACAATATGAAGAAAGAAAAAACTCACCTTGTCTGTCATTCCTGGTAAAAAGCTTGCTGTGTCATATCCATGCTCTCGAAAGTTTGAGACATAGTCCTGCACAATAGAAAGAACTTACAAAGATAAGGTATAAAGTTAATACCTCTTCTTCTAATAATAATAATAATAATAATAATAATAATAATAATAATAATAATAATAATAATAATAATAATAAAAATGATGATGATGATGATGATAATAATAATAATAATAATAATAATAATAATAATAATAATAATAATAATAACACGTGTACATTTAGCAAGCAAGTAAGTAAGTAAGTATGATAAAAAGAAAACCACCTAATTATAGAAATGATAAGAAGATAATTACTAGGATTACAATAAGTCACGTTCTTTAATGCCAAGAGGCTCACTGATCCTGTACCTCGCAAGCTTATGCTTTATGACAAACATACTATGTATTTTGTGAGGGTGAACAAATATTTTTAACCTAATGTCGTACCCAGATCTCACTTTTTAATCATGAAGTAATGCATGAAACAGACGAATTACCTTAAGCTTTTGTACAATACTGGAAACGTTTAAATTCCGCTCTTTCATTCCGCTCTACTGACTATGACACTTAGTTATTAACTTGTAAAAAATCTGACTGTGGCAGTAAGTGCTCATGCTTCTAATTACGTATTACCTTAAAGTCTTCAGTTAACCAATCCTCCACTGGTAAATTGAGATCAAAATGTAAAGCTTCGTCCCTTAGCGCTGTCTCAGAGCGGTTGTTTTCAACTAAGAGAAATGGAAACAGATCGGAAGCAGTAATTAACAATTTCGATTTATTTTTCCGAATGTCACTTCAGGAGACCATGTGGATTCCTTCAAGCAAATAAAAAATACGTGTCATATATACCTTTTTATTAAATTCTCAACCTCGGATAATGCAATTCTAGCTTTCTGATTGGTTCACTAGATCTCGGTTATCAGCCATTATACCTGCGTTTGACCTTATATGGGAAACGAGTGCGGCAAGTGCCGCTCAGTTTAAAAATTTTCCTGCGGGACGCGAAAGTTCCATCAGAAAAATGGCAAATTTGGCGAGGTTTATAAGCTTATACAAGAAATAATCGACAGTGTCTTCCCTAAAACCACACAAATAACACAAAATGCCATAGTTGACTCAACTACGTAAAACTGAAAGGATTGATGCGAAATGTTTAATTAAAAATACTTGTAAATGTACAACAAGAGCGACTAAACGAAGAAGAAAAGCAGAAAATAATTTACGGGAAGACCAGAAAACTGACACAATTTCATTCAGTGTTAGACGTAAATGTGGTTCAGCACTTCAGTTAAGTTTGCTACCTTTCAATCTTGATCTTGTCCTTTTATACTTCAATAAACTTCATCGAATCTGAGTGCAATTTCGTTTCAGCATAATGTAGTAGTCTTGATGACAGCCGTGGAGCCGTAAACAAGTACAATATGTAAACACTTGCTTCGCTCGTCTTGCACAAGGCGTAAAATTTCCAGAAAAGCTATTGCTTCGGATCTTCCCGTAAACCTTAATTGTTGTCACAATTTTCCAGGATGAAAAGACGATTTACGAGGAGATTTTCCGAGGAAAATCTTCAGAAGAAAACTCTCTCGCTCGCTTTCCTCGCGTGTTTCATTCAACTCAAAAAGTGAACACCGCGCCACAAATTTTCCCGCCTCCTCATACTATCACTTCGTTTACACCAAAATGAAATGTCCAGTTAATTTATACTAAAGAAGAATTTAATAAAACAATTATTCCATTCGCCCTTGTTGGATACGAGTGGTTATAGCCGACTCGGCGCTTCGCGCCTCGTTGGCTATTTACCACCTCGTATCCAACGCGGGCTCATGGAATAATTGTTAAATGTCGGATGTTATATTATATGAAAACGTGTCCAATAACAATATTAATAATAAGATATTTTATTGACCACTCCCGAATAAGGGTTTTAAGAGCAAATGTGAACAAACTCTAAAGCGGGGGAGGGAGAAGCAACTTCCCATACATTCTCTTAAATGAAATTTGAACGATGTTCTCTCAACTTGCAAAGCAATCATTGGGGCGGTGGTCAGTGGATACCTCTAAGGCGCATGAGCAGATCCTCTCATTCTGAACTTGCCATAACAATTTCAACAAATACAACATTGCGGCCAGTGGGATAGTTTGGTACCTGTTTTACGGCTATTTTGCAGAATACAAAATAGGACGCGGATTCACTTCTTTCCTCTTTCCGTCGATTCCTAATAAACATTTTGTGAATCCGCTGACTAGTTATAGCGCTTGTGCATACAGTGCGAATTTATACGAAAAGAAAAACAGTTTATTTTTTGCAACTTTAGCTATTTGTCTAAGTTTTTTAATCATTTTCGTATTCGAATATTAAATAATTGCATTGCAGCATAGTTAAAACAGTTATATCGTTAATTGACAAGAACATTTTAACCCAATTTTAGGCAGATTACAATACAACACAGTGGAAAGAAACCTCAAACATTTTAATTGCAAAATCTTTCTTAGTGAGCCAGAAACAAAATTATATAAAACCTGAAGAAAATAATGTATGTTGACCATCGTTGAAGTAGTGTATATCTGCCGGTTCTGGCTCAATTCATTTTTTTAAATTTTTTAAATTTTTGATTTTTTGATTTTTTGATTTTTTTATTTTCAAAAATATTTTTCAAAAATGATTTAAAGATTTAAATGATTTAATATAATAAATGGAGAATTTTAAAGTAAAAGATTTGAAGGCTCTCGCCAAAGAGAAAGGCATCAAAGGGTATTATAGAATGCGTAAAGCGGAGCTGATTAAGCTGATTGAGGAGACGGATCTTATAGAGTTTGATAGTATTGAAACATATGATAAAAAATGCTCTCACAAAATACGTGAAAAAAGTTGTAAACACTGCGGTATTTGCATTCATAATCGAGTAAAGTACACATGTAAAGAGTGTGGAGGAAAAGGTATCTGTCAACACGACAAACAGAAGCGTTTTTGTAAAGAGTGTGGAGGAAAAGGCATCTGCCCTCACGGAAAAGATAAATCATACTGTAAAGAATGTGGAGGGTCGCAGATCTGCCCTCACAGCAGACAAAAGCGGCAGTGTAAAGATTGCGGAGGAAAAGGTATCTGTCAACACGGCAAACAGAAGTATCATTGTAAAGAGTGTAACGCACCTTTTCCTGCGACAGCAACGCAGTGACTCAATAATTTAATATTCATAACTTGATACGCGTTATGAATATTTTTACGTCAATACATTCCTCTCTTCCCTGACAATTTCAATGTCTTGAGGTAAACACAGCGGTTGTTAGGGAACTCAGGCACGCAATCTTTTGTTCTACACGTGAACAGTGATTGTATGTTAATTAGTGCCCGCGTGATATGATCACCCACTGCGGAAGCAACACATGTGATTATTCATCGAAACATAAACCAAGCTAATCCGCCGACGACAATCGTCAAAACCGCAAGATTAATCTCATGTTTTGTTGTGTCCGGCTTAACCGGCGACGTTTTATCAGCACCCCTTGCGACAGCAGGTTTATTCGGTTGCGGATCATTCTTTATAACAGACACATTAACCTTCTTCTTCGCAACCGAAGTGTGAGGTAACGAAACCTTACTCTTTCCGAGGTTATGTTTTATTCCGACCGGTCTACTCTTCGAATTAACATCTGTATTCACACCCAATTTCATGGATGGTTCAACACGTTTCAGTCTGTTGTTATAACCGATCGTACTCTCTGTATTGATCACCATTCTCGAAGGCATCAACCACGTACCGGGAGAGACGGCCAAATCAAGCTTTACCTTTGCCTCTTGCACAGCGAGTTGAAATCTCTGTACACTCTCGCTTATGTCAGGCTGTTTAATCGCATCCTCCAATAACACGAGAAACTCTTGTCGAACCTCCTGCGCACTTCCTGTGTTTCCGAGAATGCTGCTTCGAACGTTTACCTGCGCACCCAATACGCAGTAAACAAGCGCTTCGATCGATTGATTAAGTCTCGCCTGACCGGCGTTTGTCAAGCCGTTAGATACACGAGTCAAAAAGTATTCATAACCATCCTCGGTCTCATCATTCAATATGTACTGCCAGAAGATTACCTTTCGAAGCTTCACCTCCCTCTTCGCTAAATTTAAAAAATCCGGGATAG
Source organism: Meandrina meandrites (assembly GCA_963693305.1). Classification (NCBI taxonomy): domain Eukaryota; kingdom Metazoa; phylum Cnidaria; class Anthozoa; order Scleractinia; family Meandrinidae; genus Meandrina; species Meandrina meandrites. The sequence goes on along the minus strand of OY855905.1, from coordinate 46,412,702 downwards.
GAAGATTCATGGCCGGCCTTTGACGGTCCTTGATAAGAGACCCAAATGTAAACAGATCCCAACCCGTGATTCTCTCCTTTATGACAGCGAAAGTCACTATCGGTCAAAACATTAAACTCTTTGCAGATTCTCTTATAAGAAGGAATGTCGTATCTGTTATCTTTTTCATTAAAGGGAGGATCACCGGGTAAAGCGATCGAACTCTGTATTCCTCCCATCTGAAACAGGATTCGTCTGATTGTGAAGTAGACGTGAAACCTGAGAACGGCTCGTATCTGCGGCGGAAGTTTGAGTTCACTGTCAGTATCATCCACATATAGAGAACGCTGGCTCACTCCGCAACCTGTCGTTGCACACCAGACAGCAAAATTAAGCTGCTGCGGCCAATACCGCATATTTGGTCCTGCCAACCATTCATGCGATTCTTTCCCTGAGGTGTGTTTTACCGTTGTATTCGTGAATATGTCTCTGACAGGTATCGAGAAATAATCTGCGGGTGTTGCGTAGATATCAAGTCTCTTCAACTTCTCTCTCAAATTGAGAGGTCGGTTCTCTCCGAAATCGATCGCGGGAATCGGTAATGAGGGTTTCGGATTAAGTGTCAACTCCAACGGAAAATCTACAGGAAGACCCAACGCTTTTTTCATCTCGTCTGGAAAGTAGAGACTGTACATAAACTTACTCTTATCAAAGACTTCATACTCTGAACCGTCTCTTCCGACGAATCTTACATACGGTTCTTTATCGTAATCGTCAACACCGTGTCGGAATTTAGACAGGTCGGCATGGGGATATCGATCGAGAAATCTATTCCATAAAGGTTTAGGTTCAGGTGTATCATCATCTTTCTTACTGTTTTGATTACTCATCTCTTTTATCTTTTTCTATTATTTTTAAACAAAGTAAGGGTTATAGGGATCATCGATCACTGTATCATCGATCACTATCAGGCAGTTGCAGCTCACTCTGACTGGGCGAGTTTTTTTAATATCTCTGCACGAATCTCTTCTTCCATCTTTTTTACATCAACTTGTTGCGGTAGAGGCTGTTTTTTGTTTTTTTCTCTTATCAATCTCTTCATCTCATAATACTTTTCATACTCTTTCTTTATCAAAACAAACTCTTCATGGCTTACTCTGTTATCCGTCAACGCTTTAGAGACGACGTCTTTTATCGTGTTTATCTTTGCTTGGCAGACAGAGACGGTCTTTTCATGCTTACTCACCTTATTCGAGATGATCTTTGCCAGACTCGCCGTAACCACACTCGTCAAGGCACAAAAACCACCGACCACTCCCAAGGCGACCGATACGGGAAGACCGACTCCGGTAAGTCCTGTACCCAATCCTCCTCCGCAGAGGCCAACTGACAGAGTTCCGCTGCCGGCGGAGAGATTGAGTAATGCACTCCTTGCACGCTTATACTTTTTGTATACTTTTTCACAATCCTGCAAATCCTTCTCGAGAAGGGATAACCAATCTGCACACTGTTTTAATCTGAAACCGTCCCCGGTGTGGGTATTGCCTTCGGTCGGCAACTGAGGGTATATCTCTTTGTAACTCGCCATGTCTTTACTCTATTTTCTCTTATTTTTAACCTGTTCAACGAAGTAAACGACGACACCTAAAATCAACAACCACGCATTCTTTGCGAGAAAACCGATGGCCTCACCCGCTGTTTTAAAGATAAAACTTGCGATCGCTCCGATCATTCCGGGAAGTATCTCTCCCAATTTCTTTCCGATGGCTTTCAGTCCGTTACTGACACCCTTTCCGAGTTTTGACAGACCGCTCTTCAGATTAGAAACGATCACACCGATGACAGCGCCGACTGCAGACAGAACAGCGAACGCTGTAAAACCGTACTTTTTAAAGATGGCCTTCACTCTATCTCTGAGTGACAACCGTTCCTCTATCACTTCGTTCTCCCTCTCCAAATTATCTATCTCTTCTCTCTGCTGTTCAATGTTACGATCGATGTTCTCTCTCTGACCGGGTCCGGCCTCTTTACGTGAAGACTCGAGATCTCTGACTTTCTCTCTTCGCCTTGTTATCTCTCTCTCGTTGGATGTAATCACCTCCTCAGCGGTCGGCCCGAGACTCTCTTTTATGGTCTTCGGTAATTTATCATTCAGTTCACCGTCCGGTTTAAAAAGAGGGTAACTCTTACCTCCCTTTCTGTTCATTCTCACGACCACTCGATCAAACTCGTCAGTGTCAGCTGTAAAAGGGGATTTGACAGGATTCACTTTCGGATACTTTCTCTTAATCCTTTCCCAAGCGTCATCTCTGTTCTCTTCTCTCTGTATCAGAGGAGTGTTTTCATCCTCAATAAAAGAGGTCTCCTCTCGGTAAGAGGGATTGTCGTAACCTCCTCTCGATGTTGAGGTCATAGGTATCAATTCTCCCTCATCATCGTCACCGGGATCTACCGGGTCAAAAGGATTATCTCTGTCACCTGTTTCTGTCGGGTCAACATCCATGATTCTTTACTTGATAAGTAAAGAATCTTTTAAATTCTTTAATTGTTAAACTTTTTAATTATTTAAACTTTACAAAAATTTACTTGCCAAATAACCCAACGCCAACATCCCTCCCCCGACCCAGGCCATCTCACCCATTCTCTGGTCATCACTCGGTCTGTAATAATCAGAGAGTCGGGGTTCTTTTAAAGAGTAATCAGGATGTGTCTGTGAATAAAGTTTGAAAGCCTCGTCAGTGTTTGAGAGATTCTGTGAAGCCTGATGCTCCTCTTCTCTCTGCTGATTATACCAATCTAACAGTCTCTGCCTCTTCTCTTGGTAAGCTGCGTAGTCTCTTTGGTACTTCTCTATCGCCTTGTCATGTCTTACTTTTTCCGTATCCGCATCCGATCCGCTCAGATACTTTGCCAAATAAGATCCCCCGACAAACGCTGTCGCATTCAACACTGCTCCTCCGATCATTAAAGCTATGGTCGCCATATGAATATTATTGGTGAAACCTTTATATATCTATTTATTAATAATAATGATTCTCTAAAATGCTTTAAGAGGGAAGAATCTTCTGTTTCTCCAAATACTCTTTCAAGTACATACTTCCGGACATGACAGCGACCCATTTAACGTAGTTAACAATGCTGGATGAGGGGTCATTGATAAATGATTCTTTTATTGCCTTCTTCGCAATGTAACCGACCCCCGCGGAGAGACCTATCAAAACGGATGCATCAGTGACAGTCTTTACGAGTTTATTCTCTGACATTTTTACTCTTTGGAGATTATCTTTAAATGAATCTCACAGAACGGTGTCGTAATCATTACCCTTCCTCCTCTCCTCTTTGATTCTTTTTAACTCATCTTCTCTCCTTATGATCATTCGGTGATAATACTCACCGCACTCACATAACCCTCCTCCCTCAGGTATCTCATCTCCGCAGGTGCAGTGTTCTCTCAGTTCATAAAACTTGTGATAAATACCAAATAGACCGTAGGCAATTATAGTGATATACCACATCATCAAGTTCATTTTATAGAGAAAAGAAAATCTTTAATCGATCTTGTTTATAAGAATCATACCGAACTTTTTATATCCTGAACCCAAACCGTCAAAAAAGGTGGAGGCATCTGAGGTCTTTATGGTCAATGAGGTGTTTTCGTAAATATCTAAAACGGAGATGAAATTATACGTTTTAAAACCCCTGCTTGAGTTGGGTACTGTGATGTTGATATAATCGCTCAGTTCCAAGAAGGGTGCGGGATTCAAAATAAACTGAACAGTTCCGTTATCATCGTCTGAGTCGGTCTTCAAACCGTCGATCAGAGAGATAGAGTATACACCCGGGTTTGTGATTATGATTCTCTCTGGGTAGTCTGAATTCACAACGAAATCGGATGGATCACTCTGTCTGGTGTACCGAGTATGTGAAGGTGTTCCGTTTGCAAAGAATTTAACGGTGTTTTCATTGTTATGGTGAAGATAACCTTTATAAAAGACTTTTCTGGGAACTGACTCATCGATGTATTTTCTTATCTCACTGATCTTTCTCAAGGTGATCGACTCGCTTTTGTCAACGGTTCTGTTTACGTAATCGACATTCGCTGCGTGATTTGTATCTGAGGGTTTAGCCTTCTTCAGATTCTTTATCTCATTCCCTCCCATGTCGAGATCTCCCTTCCTGTTAACGAGAGTTTTCACCTTCTCGTCAACGTAACTCACTTTGGTATCTACATAACTCTTGTTGACTGCGTCTCTGTCACCGACGGGATTGGCAAGGTTTATAATCCTCTTCGATTTGAGATCAAGATTCTTTGCCTTAATATCGTTATCTCTCTTCGAGTTGAGGGAATCAATCTTCTTCAAAATCTCCTCTCTCTGCATATAATCTTTCAAATAGAGGCTACCGGAGAGAATTCCTACTCATTTAAGGTAGTCGATCACGCTGTCTGAGGGATCATTCAGATTGATAAAGTAACCGAACCCTGAGGAGATACCGATCAGAACAGAGGCATCATAAATCATCTTGAAGATCTTCTCTTTCGACATTTATCTTGAGAGAGAAGATCTTTAATACAGATTCACTTCGTTTATGGCATTTTAATGCATCCCCATCTTGGGTACGGGAATCTTTGATGCTATCGCAGGGGGTGGTAAGTCTGACGGTGGTTCCGGTAATCTTACCTGCGGAGGATCAACCTTTGTATCTTTTCTGTAACTCATAAACATATTGATCGCGGTCAAACCGATTCCGACAAGGGAGATCGCGGTTGTGAAAGAGATCTCAGGAAACCACCCCCCTGCGTCAGCAGATTCACCAGTTTCTCTCTCCTCTTCCTTCTCAGCCTCACGTTTCATCTTCTCCTTCAACGCCTCTTTTGCCTTTCTGTTATACTCAGCGAGTTTCTTTCCTGCGGCGACCTTCTTGGGATCTTTCTCTTTTGTTTTGACACTCTCTGTTATGGGGGACTTTGTGATCTGCTCGATATCTTCCGACATTTAGTTACTCTTATACATCTCTTTAAATCAACTGATGTAGTTGATATAGGTTGTCTTAAGAGATTACAACGGTGAAAAGAAAAAATCATCCTCATCAATGATTTCGTGTTGCTGTACCTGATCTTCACTCATCTTTATGGTCACTCCCCTTCCTTTGCCAAAAGCGTTTGCTATTTTCTTAAACTGTTGGAGAGTGAAAGCGGTGAGATCATCACCTCCCCCGAGATCCTTGTGTTTAAATCTTATGGTGACAGCCTCATTGTTATCGATTGCTGAACACAACTTTTCTTTCTCTTCTTCAGAAATGTTCACTCTGTGATTAACGTAACACACATTTTCTTGAGACATTTTAATAAGTCATAATAAGTCTTTAAATCATTTTTTCTACATGTTGTTGAACCGGTTTTAGTTAAGCTTAACATTCTTTACCAAGTCTACTTAAGAGTCATTGATAACCTCTTCATTCTCCTTGACAATCTCTTCAGAGGGTCTTAATTTTACATGCTTAGCGACCTTGAAAAGTCCGCTAGCTAACGCTACCAATCTTCCTCCCTTGAGTACCAACAGACCTGCAAAGTTACTCAGTTCACGTTTAACAAGATCATCGTTCTTCAAGTCTTTATTGAGAGCCTCCACGTCATCCACGGGAATAACGTAAGAGATAAGAACACTCGCGGCGGAGATGGCTGACTCTACCAAACCTCCCGTCACTTTCTTTCCCATTACGGTCTTGTATCGATTAAAATATTTTTTCACCTGTTTGGGAGAGAGTCTCTTAACATCTCCCTGACTCATCGCTTTACCGAGAAACTCCTCTGTCGTTCCGAGTGAGGCGAGTATCGCGAGTGACTCTCTCTCTGTTTCGAGATCGTCTTCATCATCGGGGGTCTTAATCTCCTCAGGCTGTACATCCTCGATATAATCTTCAACGTTCGTCATCTTTATGTTTAATATAATTTGTGAAACCTTTAAATTACTAAGTCTTCTTTTAAACCGGTATTTCAAGATAACACTCAAAAGGATAGCGAAGGCAGAGACAGAGTCGAGCGTATCTCTCTGTTTTTAACAGTTTCATGAATCTTCTCTTTGTCTCAGTGTCAAGATCTCCTCCGTAATCATCGAACAGGGTCTTCATGCCGACCTGAGAGGGATTGTGAAAAGCGACCACGCATGCGACGTTCTCTCGGAAGGGTTTCGCTATCGAGGTCAACTGCTGTGTCAACACCCATACACTCAATCCGTCATGCCTTCCGGAGAAAGCGAGGTCGATAAATTTATTACTGCGATGCTTAAGGTCTTTGGAGACGGCGCAGTCGTCGAGAATTAACAGGGTGTTTGTACCCGAGAAGAGATCTGAAATGGCAGACAGAAGGTTGTTAATCTCTTCCGAGTTTGAGGCATCCGGTGAGAGGACGAAGAAGCGTTTATCACCTCGGGCGAACCCGCGGTAGGTCCGGTTCTTCGCATAGGTCGGGCAGATCAGGACTATATACTCAAAGACCTTTCGGAAGGGTCCTCGAAGTTGCTCGATAAGGTACTTTGTCTTTCCGCAGTTGGTCGGCCCGGTAATTATCATGTGAAAGGGAATCTTATCTCGTAACTCTTTCATTTATTTATTAGCGAGGGGTTTTTTAATATAAGATCGATTTTAACTCTGTGTTCATGATCTCCATCAACGCGTCGGCGACCACAAACATGTGACAGTTGATGTTTCCCGTTCCTCCGGTCTTCCTCTTGATCTCCAACTTGACTCCGTCTCGTGTGTTGTTTACGTGAAGACCTCCTCCGTGGATTGAGTTATCAGAGAAGGTTCTCAGATCGACCCAGAGAGCGAATTTGTCTGCGTAGAAATCCTCTTCCTTTACCTTGCCTGACCCTCCCATTCGTCTCTTGATTGACTCCCAAAAGTCGGTCGGAATCATTCCCTTTGAGAAGAGTTGATTAGGCATGCCGTCGATGTTTATGTTGACTGATTTGATGTCAGGATTGACGAATTTCTCAGAGTCTCGTTTTCCCTCATCATAATCCTCTTCAAACAGACAGAGTATGCCTGTCATCGACCTTCTCGGAAGATTGACGTGCTCGTTAATGATGCTGTCGTTCGGTTTTGAGATGGGGATCGTTTTGTGAAGGATTACGTTCTCATACAAGAATCCTTTACCGACCTGATAGGAAGATGTGGCCTCACGAGACAGGTCATCACTTGTGATGCAACGATACTCCAACTCAAGGTTGTTAATCTTATAGGTCGGTGGTGTCTTCTCTTTCTCTTTTTTATCATGATTTACGATGTGATCAACCTTCGGTAGAGTGATCTCAAACAACAGGGGATGAGGAAGAGCCTTCGGATAAAAAGCTCCGTGATCACTCAGAACGGGATGGTCGAGCGGTATAACGTATTTGGTGTTGTGAATTGCGGCGAGGGTGACTTCTTTTGAGTTAGAGGTGCTTTTATCCCCCGCGTTTGTTCTGAGTTTTCTCATATTCTCAGATGAGATTCCCTGCCTCAATCTGTCATCTCGATCCTCGAGAAAGAGATCATGATAGGTCTGAAAGAGATCGTATCTCTCTGTCTCATGTAGTTTCTCTCCGCCGAAAGAGACCTTGAGTTGATATACAAGGTTTCGACCAACGTTATTTACAAAGGTGTTGTTGGTATGACCTCCGACTTTCAAGTCGAAGAGAAGATGGACTGATCCCGGAACAATGACCACGTTGTCTGTCAGTTTGGGAATGTTTATGTAAAGGGTACTACCCTGTTCAGCGGATGAGGGATTTAATGTGATCCTGTTCAGAGAGGAGTCCGCCTTAAGGCCGAACGGTTCTCTCGGTACTCGGTTAGGATTGATAATCTCGGATACTGCTTGCGACATTTTAAAAGAAGAAAGGTTATTTTTAAATGAGTAATTTCGTTAACAGCCTTTTGAAAAAGATATATTATAGCCCTGAAGGTTATTGGAAAGGATACTCTGCGATTTCCAAACTTGCAAACACCGCAAATGTCGGTGAGGCTGAGGCGAGAGATTGGTTGGAGAGACAGGCAATTTGGCAAATATATCTTCCTCCGCCGAAGTATTTACCGAGGCCTCATTGGAGTGTGAGTAGGGTTAATGAGATTCACCAGGCTGATCTTCTGTTTCTTCCTCATGACAGAGTTGGAAGAAAGACCTTTCGTTACGCTTTGGTTGTGATTGATGTTGCCTCGAGATATAAAGATTCTGAGGCGTTAACATCAAAAGAGAGTCAAGAGGTGGCAAAGGCCTTTGAGAGTATTTATAAAAGAAAACTCGATTGGCCAAAGACACTTATGGTCGATCCCGGTAAAGAGTTTATGGGTCATGTGACGAGATTGATGGAGAGAAAGGGTGTAAAGATACAGAGAAGCGAAGCGGGTAATCACCGAGCTCAGGCATTTGTTGAGAGAGCGAACAGAACTTTGGGAGAGAGACTGTTTAGCCATCAGTACGCGCAGGAGATGATAAGTGATGAGAGATCACGAGTCTGGGTGAAGAGGTTGCCTGCGGTTATGAAAGCGTTAAACTCTGAGGTGATCAGGATCACGGGTAAAGAACCCGATGAGGCTGTCGGTCAGAGAGAGGAAGATATTGATCCTGTCAATTACAAAAGACCTGTCGGATTAAAAGAGAAAAGATTACCCTCGGGTGTTCAGGTAAGGTATCTTCTCTCTCCCGGCGAGGATGAGGGTGGAGAGAGAAGAAGAGTGACTGATCCGATCTGGAGTCTCGAGGTTTATAATATAACTCGTGTGGTGATCTCTGCAGAACAGCCTGTGTTATATTATCTTCTCGACGGACCGAAGAGATCGTTTGTGAGAGAAGAGCTTCAAGTTGTGCCGGTTGACACTGAGTTGCCTCCCCCGTGACCGTGAGCGAAGGTATGAATGTTATCCTCCCGTATTAATCTCTTATCATCGAACGGAGAGAGAGCAATCTTGTTAACCGTCTCGGTAAAGATTGTGTGAAGATGACTTCTGATAACATTCATCTTTCTCATAGCGGGTTTATTATTGAACAGGCAATTTTTGTAATCGTTAAAGGTGATGGTCTTTTTTATCACCGCCTTCTTCACTCCCTTACACTTCTTCTCCTCGTATGACTCCTCAACTCTGTATGAGTAGAGTTTTGCTCTCAAGCCGACAAACTCAGCGATCTGCTTACCGGCTGCCTCGTCTTTGAACATGCCGATGACCTTCTTGTTAACCCCTGTGAGTATGCCGCTTGGGTGATTCTTCGGGTAATTACTCGTGTCAAACTTTCCAGAGACATCACTCAATATGTCTCTGTAAAAATCTTCTGTCTGTATCTCATAGGCGAGGCTGTCTGTGTCTGTAAAGAGTAATTTTGCTCTCTCACCGTACTTGGGTTTGATGTAATTATAATGAAAATCGTACATCAAGGTCTTACTCAGATCGAGGATTGACATGCCGAGGTAGACAGGTTTATTAAACTTTAGACGGACCTTCTTCATATGAACTGCCGCAAGATTCTTTGAGAAGATTGTGTGATGTTGATAATTGGGTTTACATGTCAGCTTCTTCGCCTGACTCTCTCGTGTGACCAATCTTATGTCGACTCTGTTTCTGATGTTCTCCATAGTCTTTCCGAATACGGAGTTATTCATCAACTTGAAAAAGTCTTTCTCAAAATCGTTGGTGGCCTTTGCTCTGAGATCTGTATTAAGATCGATGTACGGTTTTAGCCACGCTGACTCTTCAAATGTGATCCCTCTGTGAATCTTGGTGAGTTTAAGACCGAGAGAGAGATAGAGTTTAAGAGTTTCGTGATGAATTACGTACTTTGTCTTGTCGTTAAGATTGGGTATCAGTTTCTCAACCTTATTCACGGTGATTCTCTCCGGAGCTAACGGATAATCGTTATGCAGGTCATGAAGTTTTTCAGGGTAGGTAAGGTCGACCTCAAGTATGCATGGCATACTCTCCCAATCCTTCAAGTACTCTTCATTCATCCATTCAAAACAGTCAGTCGGTAGAGGTTTACACATTGCCCAACCGTAGAGATTGTTTGCGTCGAGATAAGAGATGAACTTTGTCGGTTGGTCAGGATCGTAATCTTTCATGTAAGGGTTGTTTGCCTTTCCGTATCTCGTTGAGATCATAGAGACTCCCCCTCGAATTCCTTTCTCTACCATCATTAACATCTCATAGTCTTTTAATAACTCCAGTTCGACCTTGGTGATCTTTAAACACGCATCCCAAGCAAGTCCGGGAGCTGTATAATAGAATGCAGGGTCGAGAGAGTAATTATCAAGGCAAACATCCCTGAAGTTTTCAAATACATCAGATAGAAGGAGAACATCACTCTTGAGGTAGAGGTCATGGTAATCTCTCATGGTCTTCATGTCAAATATTTTCCAGACATTCTGTGCGTGTTGGTAATCCTCTTCTGAGATTCCGCTGTCATTAAGTATTGAGTGGAATGCCTCTTTCGGTGGTAACTCAGTATTAGACAGTCTGTTAAAGTTATCAAACCAATCGTAGGGAAATACACCCTTTCTTAAGAGAAGGTTTAACTGATCACCTTCATAGAATTCTTTAAGATTTTTAAAATACTCTTTCGGCAGATTCTTTACCAAACTGTCGAGGCTTGCCGCCATAAATTTAAAAGAGTCGATGAATCTTATGTCACGCTTGACCTCTACCTCTTTTTCTTCCTCATCAGTGAATTTATCCACCAAGATCTGCTTGGTGAATGATATGTATTTTTCCTCATTATTAGGTATGCAGTTTATCTTTCCCTCTGATTTACCGAGGTTTTTAATAAAGAGATGACTGTCGTAACCAGAGAGATTGTGAAAGATGACAGGATAGAATTTTGGAATTTTAAACTTTAAATTACATATGCTATGTGCCGCTCCTCTAAACTTACCGGTGAGATGACAGTGGTCGCGTACCTTTCTATCTTTATCTTTATCTATCTCTTCCTCACAAATGTGGCAGATGGTTGCCTTTTTATAGTTGATCTTATCCTCTTTTGTCATCACCATCTTCTTTGGTTTTTTAAACTTGTTATAGATCTCTTTGATATCTTTCTCCAAGGACTCAATGAATAACTGAGGGATATTATCATCGAGAGATTTGGCTGTGTACTGAACGAGTTTTGATGATAACATTTTCTCTCCAAAACATTTGATAAGATAACTGAAACCTGAGGGTTTATGCTTTTGATACTGGTTGGTGAAGCTTTTGCCATCATTGGGTTGACATGTGTCTATCTTTTCTGTGAAGCATTCAAAATCTGCGTAGACAACAAAGGGAACTCTCATCTTCTTATGAAAATGATTAAATTTGATATAGACGGGAAAAGTATTCCCTTTCTTGTCTACTATGATCGGCATCTCAATCTTGACAGCCTCGTTATTCTGACAGTATTCAGTATGCTTCTCCAGTGATTTTACAGAGTGAAATGAGTTTAAACATCTATAGCAGAAATGCCGTTTGTGTTGGTGATTATTAATCTCAGAGGATATAAGTCTCGACATGTTTTTGATCCAGCAGAAGTGATTGCTCTCATCGTTTGCGATAAGTAAAAGGTTGATAACCTGTTCACAATGCTGTTCACAAGAGTGTTCATTCTTTTTACTTATTCTCAGAGGGTAAACGACCCTTTCATAACCGAAGACGTTGATTGTGTAAGGGTTATTATTCTCAAACTTATCTATCTGTTTAAGTGATACAGGAAACTCTATACCTGTCCAGTCAAACTTCTCTGAATCTTTTCTCATCTGTTTGCTGAGTCTCTCTGCATTTTTCTCCTTGGGAAACACTGCTGATGTTACTGCCCACTTAAAACACTCATTATCTTTTTTATTCTGTACGTTGATTATCGCCTTCTTTTCAGCTAAGTTACCTGGTAACTCAATGTATGATGAAGCAGAGAGAGGATTGTAAGGGTTAATGTTGATGTCAAGGTGTTCGACTCGGTCGAATTGCCAACCGGAACCTCTGTTATGAAAATTCTGAATCAATTCAAAGATTCGACTCGTCATCGTATTATATTGGTTAGAGAGATCGGTTGCCTCTGTTATTATCACCGGGTCTGTAGAAAAGTACCATATATTAATGTCTATGTTGCCGGTTGCGGGATTCTCTTTGGTAAACCTTACGGTGAGAATTAACTTGACTTTGATAGATCCCTTACTCTTTATGAGATCTATAACCTTCGGTTTGGCGCTATTAATAAACGTCTTTTCATCCATACCGTCTACTCCGTCAACTCTAAACGTTTTAAAATAACCCTTTATAGCTGTCTTATGCTCTTTGGGTGAAAGGTTATAATACCTCTTAAATATACCGTTTACTTTCTCTTTTAGACTGTTGACTCTTTTATTTACAGTCTTTTTAATAGGCTCATGGACTTGAGATATTATCCAGTCTGCAAACTTGTTTATCTCTCTCTTCACCGGCTTTGCAGCCTTTGAGGCAAGATTCTTTAGTTGTGACACTTTTGAGGGATTTGAAGGTTTTGACGGTGTGAGTATAGGAATATTAATCTCAGGTATGGGTTGATCGATTATGTTTTGAGGTATGGGAGGATCTTCAGGTTGTGAATGATCACTCACCGGAGTTAACGCGTGAATCAGCTCCGCTTTACGCATTCTATAATACCCTTTGATGCCTTTCTCTTTGGCGAGAGCCTTCAAATCTTTTACTTTAAAATTCTCCATTTATTATATTAAATCATTTAAATCTTTAAATCATTTTTGAAAAATATTTTTGAAAATAAAAAAATCAAAAAATCAAAAAATCAAAAATTTAAAAAATTTAAAAAAATGAATTGAGCCAGAACCGGCAGATATACACTACTGTTGATGTAACGAACATGTTCGTTTCAATTGTCACACATTCTTGTCCAAATGCTTCATGTAATATATCAAACACTCGTGAGAGTGTTTCATCGCAATATCCAAACACCGAGAAGAGAGTTGAAAATACGACACACAGCGGAATATTTTGGACGAAGTTCGAGGTGTTTGGATAGCCGAAGAAACACTGTCTCGAGTAGTTCGTATAGTGTGATCGTCAGGGTGAGAGTAGTTCTGAAAAGAACTGTTGTTAGTGACTGACGTTTCGACAACCTGTGCAGAAGTCATATTCAGAGACAAATGAAAATTCGTTTTCAGTCGATGATGTTATAAGTCTGGGCGGTTGAAGCTGCAGTCGTTGAAAATAGTTCGTACTGTAGGTAAAACATTCAGCAGCGTTCCAGTCGATTTTGTGATTAGTAAGTCGATGGTGTTCAGAAATGTGATTGTTGACATCACCATTTCTAAGGAGTAAACGAGAATAAAATAGTAAAAATCTATGCTAATTAAGATAGGGTATCCAAACCTCCTTCATTTGATGAAATATTAATGAGTTTAAGAAAGTTTCCACGCGTGAATTCCATGCGTGTTCCCAGAGAAAACATAGAGCTTAAAATGGCGTTAAAAACGATGATGGCATTTTTGGCGGCTCCTTTCTCGTGTTAAATTAACGATAAATTTCCGGTTATACCAACCAAGATAAAAATACAACATAATAAACCAGCCGAACTAGTTACACGATAATGAAAATCCACCACACTATGACGTCATGTCCCTTCGTGTATTTTACAAAAAATAGATTATGAAATCATTGATCCAAAAATAAAGCAAAAACCTGTCAAACTGGTTATTTCGACCAAAATAATAAAAAAAACATTGCAAACCCGTCAAACCGGCTATACATAATAAGATATCCCCGCACTATCACGTTACCTACTTATTTCATTCCGTCGCACGCTAATGTATCCCTACGCCTAATAGAAACAACTCAAACTAGTCACACGATAATGAAAATCCACCGCACTATTACGTCAGGTCCATTCGTGTATTTCACAAAAAAAGATTTTGACATCATTGATTCAAAAAGAAAGCAAACTACCTGTCAAACCAATTATTCTGACCTAGCCTAAATTGAGCATGACATTACCCACGGTTTAATTAAATCGTCCCACTATGATGTCATCGAATGCGGGACTTTTCACATGTATGTACCTCCTCTGAAGAAATATATATTCTTCTTCAAAAACAAGACTGGCGCTGGCTTCAACATTTGCCAATTTATTTTAGCTATCGTACAGCTTCTGCTTTTGAAGCGAAGTAGCAAAGTAAATTCAACTTAATTGAAACTATACATGCATGTGCCAAAGCAGATATGTATTCGTGATAGACCTACCTGTTGTTCCAAATGATGTTAATGACCTAGACGTACATGTCATCTCTGCTTTAGCCCTTTTTTCTTCTGGATTCTCCACGAAAACTGATGCAGATGTCGTGATAATTGCTGAAACTGTGGGTGGAAAACCTTGTTGGTTTTGCTCATCAGGTTCCATGTTATGACTGATGACTTGTTGATTTGCTGAGGTTTTTTGAGCCACTCCAGGGATTACAGAGTAATCACGTTCGAATTGAGTGTTTGACGAGGAACGAGATGTAGATCTTCTCTTCACGACTGGTTGAAATGATTCATGTTCAGATTCATTGTAAGGCGATTTTTCCGCGGTTTCGACATCATTTGATTGCACGTCCTGTAACCATTGCTTTTTTAAAATGCGGTTTGGAGTCAGTTCAGTGGATTCTAATGATGACATTTTATGGACAGTGTCATCTTTATATCTTATAGCTTCCTTTGACTTCGTCTTTCTGGAGGATCCACACCGTTTTTTCTTTGGTATTTCATGTGCAGAGTACACAACATTTTTTGGGTTTTTACGATTATCTTCATCAGCGGAAGTCTGCTTCGTTCGCCGTGGCGGTGCACTGTCCAAGATTATATGGTGGCTTCGCTTGTCACCATCCGTTTTATAACTGTCAAAGCATTCTTCCGGTCTAAGGACTGGAACGTCTGTAGTCTCCATCTTTACCGTCAAAGATGTCTCTGTGCTTGTATCTGATGGCCCGGTTGTCTTATATTTAAAGAGATTAAGCAAACGTAAGGTCCAGGTGTTGAAACATTAACCGAGTTTATGTGGAGCTCCACTTAAAAATTTTCAGAGAACTGAAAAGCAGTCTAGTGAAATTTATATTGATGCATAGGCATTATCTTAAGAAATTATGTTTTCGACGTCACGTAATAGACGGAAAAGAGAGTTCTGAAGAAATACTGCTAGTCACTTCATGCTATGGAAACCGAGATAAGCTCCAGCCTGATGGGCCACTAGGCTCCTATGCAGTCTTTTCCGTTGCTCTTTAAACCAATATTGTAAAGCGCCATTGGTTTCGTGAAATTTGGCACTTTATAAATGCATTGTATAATAATTTATAATTGCGTTATTAGTCACCTTACTAGATGAATTTCCAAGTTCCAGTTTAATGTTGCTTCTCCCTTCTACTAAGCTTCCTCGTTTAGTTTGCTTATGCTCGGATTCTTTGTGGTTTTGACAACATTTGCAAATTTTGTTAAAAAAATTAACTAATTGTCTGTAAAAGTCCTCTTCATCTGAAACGGTGACCTTTCCTTCCCTTGGTCCTACAAAATCAAAAAGCAACAAACAACAACAACAACAGCAACAATAAGCTTTATTTGCATGACTACAGCAAAGTATTGCAGTATTGCAAAAGCTACTTAAATTTAATTACCATTATCTAATTCATTAAAATAACTAGAGCTTAGAACCGGATTTAATAACTTCAGATAAACAGGCATTAACCCGTTTAAACTTGATTTGATCATTTGATTTTTCATTTTGTCTGAAAATGAAGATTTGTTATTTTTGAGTTCTTTTAGTCGCTGAGCTTATTTTATAATACTCAGTTGTTAGGTATATAGACCAAGGAATGCGATTGTGTTCGTGAATTTTCTAGACTTGGCAACTTAGTAATAATGGATTCTTGATGTTAATTAAGGGGTTTATTCGAGTGTAGTGATTGGAAATGAGATATCCAGTTTTCTTCAGAAATTGGTGGGATACTAGTTTCCTTCACAGAATCATCCACTTTATTTTAAACAGTTCCAAAAGTTTCGGCTGTCCGAATCATCTACTGCATTTTCAAGTTCCGAATACTTAGTATAATAGTACTCATTGCATTCTTGTTTTGGGGGGTTTTATACGAGCTTTCAATCGCCTATTAACTATAGTCTTTCCACTGAACGCTCAGAAGTCACCCAATAGACAGACAGACAGACAGACAGACATAGAAAAAAGCAAGCAAACAGGCAGGCAAAGAAATCAATAAGTGGACAAAGAAACTAGTAAATAAACAAACCTTTAAAATAAAGGAATAAACCTACCCCATGACCTGTCCGTTAAATTGCAGAGAGAATATGTTGTGAGCAACAGATAACCAGAAGGTAAACACAGAATATACCAAATTCCATGAAACAAGCACATGAACTCGTTCGGATGTAGCATGGCAGCGGCTAGAAAGATCCCGGATAACCCAGCCAAGTACAAAGTGCTGACTCCAGCAGGCAAATGGTGTTCTAAAGGTGTTCCTAAAGTAGATGCTGTCGTGTTTGGTTCCAGCGTTGGGGCTGATGTTGGTTCGACGTTTCTCTCCTTTAACTCGTTTGAAATTTGAACAGCCACGCCAATGACCACAATACACATGATTACAGCAAAAACAAATGTTAGTAGTTTGGACACTTTCAGCTGGACGTTTTGTGGCGTGAAAAGGCAGACTATTATGTAACCAGCTACTACAAGGCTGATGAGAATGACCGTAGTTATTTCGTTGATGGCGAGGCCAGAAAAGACCATTCCGCCCACTATGACCAAAATGACAGTAGAGGGTCTGAAACAAAAGCAAACTAAAGATATCATGGACTAAGGCCAATTAATTACATATATAAAATAGCATAACTCCTTTTCTGTGGACTTGCGAATACTAGTAGAATTATGACCATCTCCAATCAGTTAAAGTTTGGGGTGCCAATTGAATGGCGATAGTTAGTATTTTAAACGTCAAAACAATTAGACAAAATCTATTAACTTCCAGATGATGTATTCAGTTCGACAAAATGACCAAAATGATTGCAAACTGTATAAAATGAACTCGAGGCAAGTGTCCTATTTTCTGTATTGGCGTCTTGAAATCTACCACTGCTGCCTCCTCCGGGGTATTTCCAACAAAAGTTTAAACTCGCTGGAGCTTTTAAACAATATGTTTGAATGATAAATGGCATGCTGACTGAGTCCCCCAACTGGAGTCGAACCCATGACCTTCCAGATACCCTTAAGTTACGGCAGAACATCTGCCACACATAAGAACCAAGTTTACAACCTCGCTCACCACAAGTCTCCCGCAGTCCAGAGGTTAGTCCGTCCAACCGGTATCTTTAAGGTAATGGGTTCGACTGCCGTTGGTGCTGTGACGGGATTCTCCATATTCACAGACAGAAGCTATTAAAAAGCTAACTAGAAACTTAAGCTCGCGCTAAAAATCATGATTAGATCCCCGAGTAAAATCTGGCGCTTTGAGAAACGCTTTTCGGAACCCAAAAAATGAGCTCGAACATAGTCCCCTTAAAGTCTTTGTGCCCAAAGGTTTTCGGGCGAAATGACCATCACATTCAAAGGCCGTCCAGTCAGATTTGTTTGTTGTGTTCCGAATACAGTGCCATAAGCGTTCCCAGCAATACTCTTGGCCCAGGCTATTGGCTGCTGACACCAGGTTCAGTTTTTTTTTTGTCCCCCCGTATCTCGAGTTGCAGTCCGCCACTTTGAGATTCGCCGAGGCTAAAGTGATAGGATTTACCTCTCAAATAATATAATATAAACACATATATAATATAAACACTATCTCTCGTGTTTTACATGTTACTTACATTAACAAAAACAACAACAACAACAACAACAACAACAACAAAAACCCTTATTAAACGTGCCTTGGGGTATTAACCATTGCTGCTTAATATTGGGGACACAACAAAAAAGAAAACTATAAATGTGAAAATAAAAAAGAATATGTTAAAAAGTTAATAAGTAAATATTAAAATATTAGTCAGTAAATACCTTGAACCTTGAACTTTGAAAGGTCACTCAATTTTGTTTTCCTGCGAACGGTAAGTACCGATGTTAATTCCAAGAATTGCGATTGTAACTTACCCAATGACAGTGGAGCAGACAAGAAACGTTTGATAAACGATGAAGGGAAAAGAAATGTATTCATTGTTCTTCAATATCCGCCTCCATTCACTGACAAGTAGAACAAGGTTGGCAAGAGTTGATGGCGTCCATCTTCGTCTTTGCTTGTAAAACTCGTCAAAACTCTCTGGGCAGTAAGTGCTATCTTGTGCAGCTGCGCAGTATGTCAGTCGCCAACCTCGTTGAACCATAAGGGTACACATCCAACGGTCTTCCCCTTAAAAGAAGTCGAATATGCGTGGTTAATTCATTTCAAATTAAAACTAGAATACACTTTAATATCTGTATTTCTGTAAACTGTTTTGGCGACGTTTAATATTTTTTCAATGATTGTACATATTGATAATTCATAGTTAGTTGCCGTTCAGTAACAAGAAAACTCTGCTAAATCAACATAACAGTTATGGTTTTCTCTGCTGACAATCATCTAAGCGGACGTGTCAGAAAATAGAAGTTCACTTCAACCGGTTCGAAAGCTCACGTCTGTCGGTTGTGATTGGTACATTTCGATCTATTTTGTTTACCTCTGTTTTTTTTTAACGTTCGCTGGGTGTCGTAATAATTATGACGACAGCAAAAAAATCGCAATCGTTAGTTAGGTTTGCTACTTCAGAGTTATAATTTGCTAACAAAAAAATGGAGGCGTAGACAAAGCTGTCACTATTGTGTTCTATGTAACCCGAGTTTCATGTTCTTAGCAGAATTGAATTCATCCGTGTTGGAAATCCGCGGATCTGATTGGTTCTTCCATCGGGGTAAGCGTGGTATATATATATATTTTTAAAAGCATAAATTCGCCTCGTTTACTTATTGGTAAATTTGTCAAGATTCGCCATCGGCGGAGGTGGGAGGCGCTTAACAGAGAGGAAGGGTTCATTAAAGAAATGAACTGACATTCGTGAAGCTTATTAGACGTTTAGAGAGAGGGACAAGTGGAGTGGGGTGCAGGTGGGGGAGGGGGCGGTGGAGTGATGATAGATATTTTAATTCCTTTTTTTCCAAAGAACATGCTACCAGATTAATTGATGGCACCCCCCCCCCCCCCCCCTCCCACCCCAACCCTTTCAAATTAATCTCCTATTGTTCTATGAACATGAGCAAGCCTACCCATATCTTTTGTCAAGAATTCGAACGCGTGGTCCACACCGGTAGCATAAGTTGGCAACACATCTCTAACAGCTTGACATCTGTACAGACTGAAGCATCCAGGACTACAAAGCACTGAACCAAGCATATGATTTGCCACCTAAAACAAGAATGTTGTTGTTTTAGAAGTGTTAGAACTACTGAAGTACGCACAAAAATTTAACTTTATTCCAGCAAATTCGGGAATGAATATGAATATTCAATTGAAATAAGTAAAGTTCATAGAAAGAACGCAACGTTTTTATGTTGCCAAAAGCAGCCGACTTCGTTGCGTTTTTATTCTTTTTTGTTCAAGTTAAGGCGGGGGTACACCTGAAGCCTGTTTTTCCACCGCTAAACTTGGTTTAATGCGAATATCTCGTCCACGTTTCAAGTAATCCAGAAATTCTATGCTCATTTCACAAAGCTATGTTTAGCGGTGTTTTGTAAATGTTTTGGTGATTTTTGGGGATGTTTGGGAAGAGATAGTTTTTCTCAAAGGATTAGTAAAATTTGGAGAAATAAGAAATATTAAAGATTTAATGTGATTTTAAAATTAGAATTTGAAGTTAAAAATTAGTGTATGGACACCCAAACAGTCCCCTGACAACCTGGGGTGCTCTTGCGTGGGGGTCAACTGTCTGTTGGTGTTTCAAAAATAAATTTCTCTCTTTCTTAAACGCTATTTTCTACTTGCATTCTTTGCCAAAAGCAGCCGACTTTGTAGCATTTTTTTTAAGTGCTACTTTCTACTTGATATTTTTTCGATATTAAACATCATGTCAACATAGTTCATCACAGCGCGAAGTAAGCAGGTACTAACCTTCTGAAACCAGTGGCCAATAGCATAGTCAAATATTTGGTACCAAACGACCGGCCCACTCCCCAGGGGGTGAGTACGAGCGCACACTGCACCAACCCTGGGGTCTTCAACAATCTGATCTATTAACGCCTCAACAGACTCATGGGTAAATTTAACATCAGCGTCTGTGGTGAGAATAAAGCACTGGTCGTCCCCCACTGAAATGTAAATGTTTTGTTTGTTTTCAATTGTAAGTAACGGTAAAAGCCAACTATATTGACCTTGTGTCAAACTTGCTGTAAAGACTCAGGATTTCATTTTTTTCTCTCTCTAGGAATTCAGGATTTGTCCAGATTCCTTCTTATTTATGGCACGAACACAATATTTCATGTTAAATACGACAAGGCATGCCACTATTTCCTCCACTTATTTATTATATGAAACATGTACCTTCGAGGAGACCCTGCTTATAATCCAAGACATAGGACATGTACATCACCTGGCTCCAGCGCTTTTTGTTCTTCACCTACATGAAGTAATTGCAAATTACACATTTTTGACGATTATTGTTTGGTTGTAGTGCAGTGCAGTGCAGTGCAGTGCAGTGCAGTGCAGTGCAGTGCAGTGCAGTGCAGTGCAGTGCAGTGCAGTGCAGTGCAGTGCAGTGCAGTGGTCAGCGGTTGTCATGCTGTCATGGCGGCTTTTTAGCCGGTCCCGAAAAGTTTGTAATTTTCTTCAATTTAATAGTTTTCTACTTAGCTATTTAGTATGGTACCAGAGCAAGTTGATGACCATTAGCTATGGCGATTGATCAAGCGAAGCTGAAAGATACTATCAAGTCAGCTTTAGATGATATGTTTGACACAAAGCTCGCCTCGTTATTGGACGCGAAGCTCGAGCCTTTACGAACCTCAATGTATCATCATACCTTACTACCTAAAGCCTTCGACAATTTCTTCTTAAGTATATCATCTAAACACAATTATAATACTAGGCTGGCATCAAAATCGACCTACTATATCAATCGTGTTACGGAACTAATTATGGCAAATTTAATTTACACTTTTCTGGTCCTTCCATCTGGAATAACTTGGATGAAAAACTAAAAAGTCTATCTCTCCATTCATTTAAGCAAACTATGAAAAAGCGTTATGTAAGTACTTATGGTTAATGCTGGCTTAGTATTTTAACTTCCTTTTCGCTTGTATTAAACTTATATGTTTTAATTCAAACATTAACTGGTACTGTCTTTTCCATCTTTTCTTTTTAGCACTTAATTACCCATTACTTGGCTTAGTTTATTTTGTCTTCTTTTATGTACAACCTCGTCAAGCAATTAAATTCCTTTTTTGTAACTACTCAGCTCGTTTAGTTTATTTCTATTCTGGGTAGTTTTTTTTGCCTATTTTAGTTAATTTATATTCTGCATGCTGTAATTTTCTCTCAATTTAATTTGGCAAAATAAAGTGGTTGTTGTTGTTAGTAGAGGAGTGGAGTGGAGTGGAGTGGAGTGGAGTGGAGTGGAGTGGAGTGGAGTGGAGTGGAGTGGAGTGGAGTGGAGTGGAGTGGAGAGGAGTGGAGTGGAGTGGAGTGGAGAGGAGTGGATTGGAGTGGAGTGGAGTGGAGTGGAGTGAAGTGTAGTGTATCACGGTACTAGTGCTGGAATTTAATCATTCATTTCTTCTTGCTTATTGCAGCTACAAGAAAATATTGAAACTGTAAATGGGAAACTTCAAATAATAATAATAATAATAATAGCTAGAAGACTTAAAAAAAGGAAATAGAGATATAATTATTGTGATCTCATAATCACCTTCGCATTGTCTTTTAAGTGAATTGTGAAGTCCATTCCACCCGGAAGTGTCCATTGAAGCTGCATGCCATACGGAGTCTTCATTTTGGTGCATTCACTAAGGTGCACATTCAATGTCTTTTCCACCAGCGAAGCCAACTGCAGCACATAATTGTTAAGTACGTTGACCCTGACGCATCCATCAAAAAACACGTGTGACTCAAAATGACAACCTGTTCTGCCGTTGTTTCTGTCGACATCATGAATTGATCGAAGAAGTTGCTCCATTTCATAGTCTTCTTCGTGATACATTGTCGTACAGATGAAGACGTTGATATCACGTGATTTTTGTTGTTGTTTGGCTTGCTCCTCATCAGAAGCCTGGTTGCGTCTATTCAATAATAGATACTGTTCAAGGCAGACACCTAAAAAGAAATACCGTTCACAATAGAAACTTTAATTTTAAATGTAGCTGTTAAGATTGGACCAAAAGTATCAGCTTGTAGTACTTTTCAAATTGTCACTTAATTGTCTCGCCAGTCCTAACGGTTATACTATAGCGTAAATGCTTTTGGCACGGAAGTATTGCAAAATGTGGAACAGTAAATGGGCGTTCTATCAGCTCAGCCTTATTTGGATTGGGGTGAGGTGTACAGAGGGAACAAGGTGGTAGGGAAGGAAGAGATAAACAATACGAAGAGGGAAATGGTTATTTAAAGGAGGAGTATTACTGCTGATATCAGTTTTTCCATGCCATGTACTTCAGCAATCAACAGGACCTACCATTAAAAGATGGAATCCAAAAAAGATCGTATGCTTTTGCCATAATCCGTCCTTGACTTTTCCATACGTAATACGTAGTGGCCAATAATTGTGACAACCATAGGAGTGTTCCCGCTGAAAGAGTGTAAGCTTGGTCCTGCGATCTACAAGGTAACGGAAGGGCATCCGTCTCACATATCCCTGTTATGTGTGTCATAAAAATAGCTGTCGGTGTTGCGAGCGTTAATGGAAGAGCGTATCCAACACGCTGCATACAAAGTGAGCAGGCGAGCCAACCAAGATGGTAGCCAAAGAAGGTGGCAAAAACGTGGAGTATAAAATACACGAATGACGGATTTGATGGTGTCATCATGCCTTTTAACCCGGTAGAAATGCTGTCCAGCTCAACGATTCCATAGACCCTGGAGAACGTGAGTGCAACTAACGGCGTGAGTATGAGTTTCCATAGAGAAGAAATAAAAGCCGCTTTCCCTCGAGCTGTCCTTATTTCCAATCGAGGTCCTTGAGCAACTCCTTGCTTTAGATCATTGTTGTGAACAGAAACAGAACTTCTTGTCGTAGTCTCATCACTGTGTCTGGTTTCTTGCTGTTTGCTTTGTATTTGGAGTTTCCTCATGTGTGGTGACCAAGCAATGGAGAGAATAACAAAGGAGACTGGAATGCCAATCTGTCCAGTTATGTCGGGTATCTTAACATGAAGGATTAATAACGAGGTTAATGTAAAATTAATGTTAAATAAGCCATCTTATACCCCATTCACACCAGACTATTACCTAGGAAAATATGGCGGTTTGAGATTTCTCCTAAGGTGCAACTATGACATAAAATATATATAGAAGGTTTGCCAATGTTTTACAAGGACATTCTGAAATACTTTAACGATCTGAAAACTCTCTATTGCTATGAAAAGGGACAGGATATGGTAATATTCAATAACAAAGGGATTCTTGTTGGAGGAAAACCCGTTTTCATCAGCGAATGGTTTAATAGTAATATTTTGTTAATCCAGGATTTACTGAGCAACAACGGTCAGTTTCTGACTTACCAAGAATTTAGAAGTAAATATCCCTGCAAAACGAACTTTCTACAATTTTATTAGGTTATCACTGCAATACCGAAGCATCTAGTAACAAAAGCGCAAAACACAGAGACACCGGAAGGCGAACTATACACTGGAGATAACCTCCTTTTCGAACTAGACGACTCGACACAAATACATCTAGAAAAGACCAAAACCAGTGACTTCTATCGTCTACTTAACAATAAAATTCACACGGAGAACCAAACTGGCCCAACGAGATGGAACAACACAATGAAGCTGGATGGGTACGCCTGGAAAAAAATATTTGCCTCTTTGAAAAACATCTGCAAGGAAACAAAATTGAAGGAATTCCAGTTTAAATTTATCCACAGAATTATAGTTACCAAAAAGGAGCTTTGTAAATATGGTATTAAAACGGATGACGAATGTCTTTATTGCGGTGAGCACGATTCGATTGATCATACATTTTATGAATGCCAATTTGTAAGGACGTTTGTAAAAGAACGTCATCCACTGGTTCAATGTTACTAATAATTCACAATTTAGTCCAACAAGAAAAACTATTTGGTATCTTATCTGGCCCATGTGAAAAAGAAACATTAAGAAAATTTAACTATACGACCGTTTTTATGAGATATTACATCTGCACTAGCAAAATGCATAATAAAGCTATTCGCCTCTCTAATTTCGTTGATAAAGCACTATTTAAATACAGAATAGAAAATTTTGGTCATTAATTAGTGCAAAAAATGCTCTTCCCAAAAGCATTATAAGAGATAGACAATATACAAGTAAGTGAAATGTAAATGTGCCAAGCAAGATGGTGTTGCAATACAAAGGAACAAATGTAAATAGATTTATTATAA
Source organism: Meandrina meandrites (assembly GCA_963693305.1). Classification (NCBI taxonomy): domain Eukaryota; kingdom Metazoa; phylum Cnidaria; class Anthozoa; order Scleractinia; family Meandrinidae; genus Meandrina; species Meandrina meandrites. The sequence continues at coordinate 46,388,174 of OY855905.1, read as the reverse complement.
GAGACAATTTTCAAGTAAGTGAAATGTAAATGTGCCAAGCTAGATAGTGTTGCAATACAAAGGAACAAATGTAAATAGATTTATTATAAGAGACAATATACAAGTAAGTGAAATGTAAATGTGCCAAGCTAGGAACAAATGTAAATAGATTTATGTAATGTATAATGTAATGTTCATTTGAAAAGAGTATTCTAATTTGTTAACGACATGCAGGAAACAAATAAAGATATTATGGTTGGAAAAAAATAAAAAAAATAATAAAAAAAATAAATCTTACTTTCAACACATTAATGTTTGCAAATTCTTGAATGCCATCTTAGAAAATTGTAAATCAACACTTTAAGAAAGGTTTTTAATGTAAATGAAAAGACCGCAACAGAATTGCCATTCCAAGGGACGCATTAACAAAGTCCAAGCATTTAAAATTTTATTTCTAAATTTTGATTTGTGTACGCCTTACAATGAAAAACGTTCTTACTTATAGGTAAAAACAATTTTGGTGCTGTTAGTATTAATTACAACTGACTGATCAAAATGTTCATTTTGCTTTTTCCTCAAATACCTTTTTGCTTAATCGCTTTTCTTCGTTGCATTTTTGTTCAACATCACTGCAAAACACTTTTTCGTCTATTTCTTTGGCAGCCATTTCAACTTTCTTTGGAGCCCCTCCCTGCAAGGTTTTACTCGCTTCCCTTTTAAGTGTTAATGAAGTACATTTGTACTCCCTAACCCCATAGCACGATCGGTGGCCAGTTGTTTCTACAATAACTTGTTCTGGCACACCACCTTCATACAATCGTGTGGCAAAACTTCGCCAAAGTGAATGATTTGTAAAATGCGCCTCAAATCCTGCTTTTCGCGTGATGTTCTTTACTACATTTCCTAAACTTTCTCTTCCCATTACTCGTCTGTAATACCATACGTCCCCTTTGAGCTTGTGTAAAGCCCGCAAATAAAATGCGTTGTCACTGTTTTCTTTTGGCATGTGCGACAAGTATTTTTTTATACAACTCAACTGGGCAACGCTCCAGATTGGTTGAATTCTTATATGCCTGAACAACCTTCCTTTTGACACGTAAATGGCACAGCCCACCATTATTAGGTTCACTAGCATCCTCCATATCCATATACTTCGGTTCGCAGCATTATTGGGTATATTGCAGGCAGCTTCGGCCTCAGCTGCCTAAATTATACCCAATAATGCTGCGAACCTCAGTAATTATCTATTGTAAGTAATGTATGCACCGTATTTTGTAAGTGACGTAAGCAATGTAGTATATTATAAATTATCTATTGTAAGTAATGTACGGTAATTAATGCAATAAGTATTTTTTGTAAGATATGTTGTGCATTATTAATAAAAAAAATGTTGAACTTTTTGTAATAACCAGATATTGTTTCAATTCACATAAATGCGGGAGGAAGGGGGATGGGTTGGAGAGTTGTTAAGGTCTTTAGTTATTTTTCTTTACATGTAGAAACAATTTTTCCAACTTATTGTGAGAGTTACCTTCAAACACAGCAGGATAACACCAAGTGTAGCACTAAGAAAAGATGTTGTAAACTTGATGACATCCAACTTTCCACCAAGAGTTTCCCAGCGTAATCGTGATTCATTTGTCTGCCATATCGCGGGCGCCACGGCTAAACTGCACATGAGCCATACAATGTTTTCAGGGCTTATTGGTAGAACCGTCAGCATCACAATAGTAATATAACAAAGTGAAACAGTTTCCAGGAACCCACCAATCAAAATCTGCAATGGAAAAAATGAAACCTATGAGAGTCTGAACAATAAAATTGAAGGAGAATGGAAAGAACTAACAACTAATTTGAAAAAAAGGACATGAAAACTGTGTTGCGCCTCAGTCATGCGATTTCCTGAAATGATAGAAACTACCCCCGACTGCATGGTAAGGTTATATAAAGCGCGAGGAAAGGGCCTTGAGGAGTCGAGTCCTTCTCACATTCCTCGAGTGTTTTTGGAATACTTCTATAACTCGACAACGCAGGCACACAGGCATGTTTCTTATTTCCATTATAAAATTATTGTGCTAGGAGCCCTATGTACATCTCTCGTGTTTTCAAAACAAAACAAAAAAAATACGATGCTTTTAGAGGCATTAGCTATTCCCATAATAAGGAACTCTATCTAGCCAATCGTAGCGCGCACTGAAATCCTTAAACAATTCATCTTTTTTTCATTTTTTTCCATGTAATCTATTTTTCTTTTTTATATAAGTTGTTATTGTGTGTTTTGCATAGGTCGGAAGATATCGATAGTGAGTAATGTTACATTAATTAATTATTAAACCAACATATGTAATTCGAGTTTATTAGTTAACTTGTGGTTAGTTTTACAAAACGTTCTTGCCGGAATTCGACCTAGTGTTTGCACTAATTTTGTCATTCATTATTATCAGAAGCATGATTTTTTTACACTATACATTAATCAAATGTTACTCTGCATACATCATGTATTTGCTTTATTCACGGATAGATACGAAATCTCGTGAAAGAAAAAAAAGGCCGGGCTTTTCTCAGAAACGCTTAAAAAGGCCGCTTATGCCACGCCGCCAAAGCCAATATAAATTTTTCGCATTATCTGTCCACATAAAAAAACGCGGCAACCTTACCGTCCATGTGAAGTAACTGCTCTGCGAATTCACTGTATGCCCACTTTTGAAAATCCAGGCCAGTTTTTTTTTTCTGATCAATGAACATCGTTCACATAATTTCAAAACAGCAAAATGTCAATGAAACCACGCAAAAAAGTGAATCGAACTGCGGAAAAAAAAATCAAACCGCATGCATGGAAATCCAACATGCACCACAGGGGCCCAGGCTCGCGTTATAAAAACTCGGTCAAAATGGCGGCGGCAAAATTATAAGGATTTGTATGAAACATTTTAGGTAATATTGATATCGAAAGAAAATATAATAAACAGCCGGTAAAATATACATTTCACATCATTTGTTGTCGGTTGTATGTCTCGTCACTGTTCTACATCATTTTACTTTAACCGATATTTTAATTTATTTTTTCTCTTACCTCAAATATTGCAAGGGAGAACACTGGCAACGCGCGCAACACTCGACTGTCCGTCAAAAGGAAGCCAAAAATTGCCTTTAATCGGTTTCACTCACTCCAAAACTTCGCCGAGGTGTAGTCCAGAGACCATACTTTCAAAGCAGCATGGTTTTAATCCGCATGCATATTTCTGTGTTCGAGAATACGGAAAACATAAATATGATTTGCAAACTTTGGGCTTTCTCCAGCACCTTGAGTAATTGAGAGTGAACCACTTTGCCGAGTATCTGAGCCTTCCAAGTGTAACTCACACTATTATTGGGCCGTAGTTGTCAAGGCGACATTATTTTTTTACCAGTTGGTAAAAAACAAGACATGCATTACACATTCAAACTCAGCACCATGCTGCTTTGAAAGTAAGGTCTCTGAACTACTTCTAGGCGAAGTTTTGGAGTGAGTGGAACCAATTAAAGCCAATTTTTGACTTCCTATCGTCGGACTGTCGAGTGTTGGGCGCGTTCCTTGCCATGAAGTAATTCCGATTTTGAGACGAGAATACCACATTTTAGTATAAATTTACTAGCGTTCTATCACAAATGCTGCGCTCTGATTGCCTACGCTACCCACTATCTATTCTGTGATAGATAGTGAGTAGCGTGGGTTGAACGAGTCTTCCGCTCCGCTCCCCGACTATAAATGGTTTATTTGCATTTGAGAAAACAATATTGGCTCTTCTATTCAATTTGAAACAAAGAAAAAATGTAAAAGCTATGATGTAAGACTATGATATATACATAAATATTAGGTGACTATAAAAGAAGTTATAATTAATTGTCTGCGGCTTTGCTCTTGAAGTGAGCTTTGGCGAGGCGGTGAAACTCGTACGGTTTGCTGGATTCTCTTGTTATTCTCGGGAGACCATTAAAAGCTGCTCTTTCACTAGAGTACCCTAAATCGACATGAGCTTTCGTGTTCTCGAACTAAATAAATTATTATCCAAACGTAAAATTAAAAGGGCGTCTCACGGCTGTAGTTCAATGGCTGCTGTCTGAAATCAACGGCGATCGTGACACTGGAGTAATTCACAGACAAATCACGCATGATTTTAATCCTGTCTTTTTTTACGGGAAGTTGTAGCACAATGGCAATATTGTAAATAAAAGTGAAAATCGCAATTGGAAATAACAGACCGTTGCAAACTTCGCCGCATCATCTTTTCGTAGTTCAGTAATTCCAGTCGAACTGATTGATTTTCACTTAACGGCAATCCACTTGAGTTTCCATAGTTACAGGGCCAAACAAAAGTTTCGTTTCAGTTTAATGATTTGGCAAATTTGGATAATATAACAGAAGCTTGAGTTCCAACAGGTTTTTTCTTGATAAAACTGGTATTCTTTCCCCGAGGCGTTTTTATCAATAAACTTCGGTTTTGAGCACATTGTGACTAGCGCTGGCAAACAAAGTGAGTCAACCATCAAAATTTGCGCAATGTTAATAAATTTTGTTGCGGAAAATATCGTTGACTGACAACGTTTTCTCTTGGTGTTAACTCCAAAAACAATTTCAGACCTAGGGAAAGTTCACGATATGAAGTTGAAGGACTGCTGTTACATGTATATTCTATCTCCTTTTGAACCAGAAATTCGCCATGACCAAAATCATGTATCAAGCATAAACGTTTCTGTATGCAGCATATCATATTCCGAGTGAATTAATTTGATCTTCTCGTTTAGCTTACACAGCGTTTATTTGTTTATCTAAGGGCGCGTTCGTTTGGGAATATTCTGGAATAAGAATATATTCTGGAATATATTCCGCCTATTCTGCTCCAGGGAGCAGAATAGCCGGAATGGAAATCCAAGTATTCCGGAATAGGAAGAGCAGCCAAACGAACGCTAACTTGCATTATTCCAATTATTCTTATTCCGAATTGATCCCAAACGAACGCGCCCTAAAAGGTTTGGAATGAGTCATTTGATAGTCATTTGCTCAATTTCAGGCGGTTACCTTAAAGTAACAATGAAATCAACAGTGTCTGCAAGTCTGCATAAATGGCTATTGGTGGAAATAATACTGCACTTACCAATATAAATCCCTTCTTTGTTGGCCAAGGTCGACTTTTTCTTCTCAAACTTGTCCAAGAAGCGTAAATTAAAGACATGGCTTGAGGTACGATTAGAGAGAGAAGAAGCATTAAGACCAAAGCCATTTTGGTCGACTCTGCAGAATATTCTTCTGTAACATTTGCTGTTGTTTGGTTGACTTTTTTAAAGTGCTGTCCTAGAACCAGCAAACAAATCTTACTGGTCACAACACAAAATAAAACAGCAAAGAAAAGGAACGCTGCCGTGAGCCATTTTAAGATGCAGAAGAACACGTCGAAAACTTTGTCATTTCCGATTTTACTGCTCTCGCTTGATACAGAGGACTCCCGTCGTTGTACTGTGTACCGTTTTCCGTTTTGTTCAAACGAAATTTTACTAAAGTCTTTACAGTCGCTGATCTTTCGCGACATCTTGATAGAATGCCTTGTATCTTCCATCTAGCAAAACGGTCATTTAACGCCGCGAGGTGTAATAAGGTCAAAACGACGCGTCACTGTTGCGGGCGTCTGAACTGGTATAATTCTTCTCATCATTAGCTTCCATTACACAGGGCATTACATTACACATGATCTCAGCATATGCAAGTTAGTTGGCTCTTCGGTAGATGGGTCGCCCACTACCTCTCGGAATGAGTTACTTCATTGGTTCTTAAAACAATAGATAACAGGTCATAACAATGCCCCTAGCCCTGGATAACAATAGAGGTAGTGTTTACAGCGGACGAATGAAAATAGAGGTTCCAGAGAGGTAGTGTCTTACTGCGGTAGATCGATGCGAACGTCCGTGTTATTAATTTAAATAACAAAGCAAAAGCAATTTATTATCAGTCAGACTAATTCTTGCAGGAATGATCAGTCAAATGTGAAATTAATTATTCCAACTAAGTTAAAACAGTCTAACATTTACAATGCCAAGACTGACAATTAATCAAAGCATCTCAAAGAAGCCGTCTTGCGGCTTCAATTACATGGTTGTTATCTGAAATTACCGGCGTCCCAGCAAGATGGGCACAGCGGAGTAATCTCCGCGTATCATGCAATTGCTTTCGAGAGATGAACTTAAACATAATTCTTTCTCGCAGGAAATTGCAACACAGTTGAATTATTGAGAGTAAAAGAAATCCCACCATACCTCCCGTCCCCCCGTCCCCCCGTCCCCCCGACTCCTCCTCACCCCCCCCCCCCACACACACACACAAAATAGAAAACTTATTGTTTTACTCATCTCCAGTGAACTTGAAGTCTTGCGTCGTTTGAAACGGATTCGTAAGACGCTCAATAGCTCAAACAATTCTTACAAACCTTAGAAGGAAAACGGAAGGTTAACTTTACAACACAGACGGAGGATAAAGGATTGCAACGAAATCCTCTGCAGATCATTTTACGGAAGTACTTTTTGAAATATTATGTACTTATTGACTGAGTGGGAGGGTCGGACGGGAAAATATTTGGCTCGAGGTCAGGAGCCAAATATTCCCGTCTGGCCCAACCCATTTTATCATATGACCGTTGTGTTTTTTAATTTTTCTGGCCGAGCGAAAACGCGTACATGGCAGCATTTAACGGCAGCATTTGCTTCGTTTCGCGCGCATTCTCAAAGAGCCAATGATTTCACACCATTCAATTTGGAAGCCAGTGAAGTGTATTGCAAAGTACAAATATTCTAACAATTTTTACAATCGAAAATTCTCATTTTCGCTCAATACAAAGGAAATGTAAATATGAATTCTTCACTGAACATTTAGAGAAATGTTTGCAACGCAAAAAGAACGATTATAAAGACATTGCACACAAGACTTTTGCTAATCCTCCTCGTCGGACGACTGAATGACATGGCGGCGCAGTTTCTTCGCAGCTGAAATGCTAGGAGCTTGTACAAGGCTGGTGGATTCAGGAAGGACGAGATTTTGTATGTTTAGCACTCCAATACTTGCTCCTGAAAATAAGGTGCTTGTTGGCATGGATCCCTGGATGTTGCTGCTAATTAACTGAGCTGGAAGTGGGGGATTTTCCTTCCGTACGTTTGCCCGCGGTTTAGGCTTGTTGTTTTCTTTTCCACTGAGTACTTTCGACATCAAGCGCTGCTGCTCACGGGATGCCACGGCATAGCTATCCAGACTTTTAAAAGGGATGACTCTTAACCACCAATTTGTTTCTAAGGCAGGTTTCTAATTGCCATATTTTGGAAATCAGACCTCATACGGATAAGCTTTTTGCATGAGTTTGTTCTATTGAAGATTCCTCCAAGAGTTTCAAGTCACGGCCATATTTAACGCATCACGTGACCAGAACAGAAAAAACCCTAAAACTCAAACGGCGGATAGATTTTAGTATTTAAATAAACGTCAATAGATAAAGAACGTCCATATGCGTAATGTGACGTATCGTTTTTGTGAAATTCGCATTATTATAAGAGTTATGGCGTAATACACACTCGTATATACAGACTTTCATCAGTAGCGTTTCCTTTTTTCGTGTAAACGGTAAAAGCATACGTCAGATTATAAAGACGGCGACGTTATCTCTGACTCGTAAAAGAAATCGGAACTTTACGTTTTTTCCCTGGAGTTTTAGGGATTTTAAACTTTAACGCGCGGTTTGGGACTTGCACTAGTTTCGCACGCGCAATGATATATTTTTCAAAGCAGGTGTACCCCCAAATAAAATTCACCATTTAGCGTTACAAAAAGCTTCAAAATCGCTTGCTTCAAAATAAGGTGTTCAGCAATCCCTTAGCAACTGCTCTGGATCTGTAGTTAAGAGTCTCCCCCCTTAAGGCTCTTATGACCACTCAGTTGGCCTACATTGTTGTGGGCTACTCCTGAATCCAGAAGTGTCTTAATACACGTTTTACGTACGGAATGGTTGGTAAATTTACCGCTCGTCGACATTGCCAAATTCTTCGTAGCGCTGGAAAGGAACTTGCCAATCTTGTTTTTCCCCATGGGGCTGTTAATGAACCAAATTTGATCTTCTGGTTTTCGTCGGTAATTAACAGCCAGGAAGAATGGACTTTATGGCGATTTGGCTTCTTCTGGTCTCCTGTAAACAAACTCTTTGAAGCAAGACACTGGACATTTCCTGTCACCTGTTTCGTACGCTTTCGGACGGAACGATCTTTGGCGTTCATTTTCATCGCCGTAGCGTGTCTTGCTCTCCCTTTCTGTTGTCCACTCCAGGTATTCTTCGCCACTGGCTTCATCCTTCTTTAACCCTTAACATACCAACTACGCATATTTGCGTAGAAAACACCAGCAGTGATTAAAAAAACTGCAGCTTTCACATATCTGGACACATGATAGTAATGATCCCTTGTTGTTTCAAAGTGATAATTTTCATAGCTTTAAAGACCAACTAACTGACTACATCTCTAGATTTCCGTTGTATATGGTTGTTTGTTCTGAAGCAAATCCGAAAATACTCGTTTTCTACTTCGTAGGACAACAACAAAAACACACATCTTTGTCTCCAATTTTTTAATGAAAAAATAATTCTGAACCCAAAATTGTACATTTGCAGCAAACGTCAAGCCTATTCCTTTCCGTTCACCAAGAAAAATTCTCATCAATCTTTCAGCAGACTGAGCAATTACCATTCGGTCAGAGCAATGCTTGCAAACTTGGAATTTCCTTATTGGTGACCGAAAGGAATGCCTTGGTAAGACAGCAATGTCGGCGAAAGCAAGTCTTTATAAGTGTCGAGCCACCCAATCCACAGGCGGCCCAGGCGTTGTATTTGATTATAAGACAATGTATGAGAATACTTTGAAAATTGCTCTAAATAGCACTTGTATGAAAGGTTTGAATAAAAATGTCTTACCTTATATTTATCTTGTGTTATTTTGACATTCCTGTGGCCCGCACTCGAAGCTCCATAAATACCACAAATATGGTAATTTTAAGAAATTTTAATTGGTTAACGAAATCTGCTTTTTATAGCGTACAGAAATTACGAAAATGTTTCTCTTTTGTAAAAACATCTTTTATTTTGTTGTATCTTAGGGTCTTGGCTAACTACGTTTATGAAGCGGGTGCCGTAACTCCAATTAGTGAAATTATTCAGCATGCAGAATTTCCGTGTGCCTCCCCACAGTTGAGGGTGACTTTTGTCGCTATGGCGCGGTCGCTAAGCTAAAAATTTGAATCTTGTGGCCAAGATAACTGAACACGCATTCAGACAAAGCAAAAATGGAAACCCAGCGCTCGAAAACGAGCGTTTCTCGGGCGGTTTAGATACACTTTGGAACCTTAGGCGAAGGAAATCGAAAGAAGAATTATCGACGGCTGTATTGAAGCAATTTTGGCGAGATTCGACCATTTTTGTGGTATTTATGGAGCTTCGAGTGCGGGCCGTTGGCGAACTAGGTCGCCTGCCTTTCGTTTCTCTATAGGGGAAGCACAACGTCAAAAAGAAAAACTCGTGGACGCTCTTGTATCCGTACAAATCCCCAAATACAACAGTCAAATCACCCTAATTCCGAAAGCGAAAACGACGGACGCAGAAAAGAAGACATAACTTTGTAACCGGACGCGTAAGAAAACCACTTTGGGTCTTGACCTCAACCTTTCTAACTCTTCCATCACTGCTTGGATGAACTTTGACAACTCGAGCGAGAGGCCAATGATCTCGCGCTACATTTGGCTCCATAACGAGAACGACGTCGCCTGCTTCCAAATTTCTGGATTCGGTAGTCCACTTGGGTCTAACGATCAAGGTTGGTAAGTACTCCCGACGCCAGCGGTTCCAAAACATGTTGGCGACGGCAAGAGCCTGTCGATGTCTCTTTCTGGAATTGATTTCTCGTTCTTGAACATCAGCAATCGGAGGCGTCGAGGATGATCGTTGAATTAGGAAGGAATTCGGGGTAATAGCCGTCAGGTCCTGTGGGTCGTCACTCGGTATGGTAAGCGGTCGGTTATTGAGCGTTGCCTCAACAACAGCAAGCGAGGTGGTCAGCGTTTCTTGAGTTAGCACCTGTCCGTGCAACACGACAGTAAGAGATTGCTTCACTGATCTGATGAGACGTTCTACAGCGCCGTTCATGTGCGATGCCGTTGGGGGTTGAAAAACCACTCCGTGTTTGATCTTGACATTGAATTCTTGATTTTCTCATGGTCGAAGTCGTTTACAGCATCCCGAATCTCCCTTGCAGCTCCAATAAAAATGGTTCCTTGGTCACTTGTTAGCGTCCTAGGATAGCCTCGTCTACTTCCGAAACGGAAAAAAACAGTTCAGGAATGAATCCGTCTCGAGCGTCTGGACAACATCTAAGGAAACAGCTCGAATTGTTGCACAGGTGAAGATCACTCCCCATCTCTTGACTTGACTTCTGCGCTCTTTCACCTTGATCGGGCCAAACAAGTCAACAAACGTGTGAAAGAAGGGGGGACGGTAAGGCGTTACTCGACGTTCGGGTAGTGCTGACATCAGAGGAGGACTGGGCCGACTTTTCCTTCTTTTGCAGACCAGGCAAGACTGACTGAATTTCTTGACAGCTGATCTACCACCGACAATCCAGTAGCGCTCTCTGATTTCATTGTAGTCGTAATCCGCTGGCCCATGAGCAAGTTGGTTGTGATAGTGCGCGGTTAGCAACTGGCCAAACCTTGATTTGGAGTCCACAATAACTGGATGCTTAGCATCGAAGTCGATCGGTGCATTTTCTAGCCTTCCTTTGCAACGCAAGAGCCCCTTGTCATCAATAAACGGAGTTAGAGTCACAAGTTTAGAGTTCTTAGGAATTGGCTCTCCTTGGACTAAGCAATCGATTTCACGACCAAATGACTCTCGCTGAGCCGCGCGGATGAGAACGTTCTCAGTTTGCTGTAGTTCTTCTACACTCGGGAGGCGGTTAACTACCACACTGGCTTTGGTAAGCGTTGACTGGAACTTCTGAACACATCGTGATACACACGCCATTACTCTCTTGGCCTTCCAAAGCGTTGAGTAGTCCTCGAGATCAACTAAACTGCTTTCTGAGTAAACGTATACCGTCCCGGAATGTGCAGACTTCCTCAGTTCTGAAGGGTCATCGCATACATGGCTTCGGCCGCTAGGCCAATCGTTCTCTGGACTTCGTAAAAATGCTGGACCCATCTGCCAAGAGCTGTCATGATCAAGACAAGGCGGCGACGCCCCTCGAGTTCCAATGTCAGCCACATTAACCTCAGTCGGAACGTACCGGACATCCACCTTAACGCCATTCTGCTCGAGAGACACTACTCTTTCTTGGAAATCAGCGATTCTGTGCGCTACGTAATCTTTGTAACGCCTGCTTGGCTGAGTAAGCCAGTGTCTACAGATGAGGGAGTCTGTCCACAACACAATCCTCTGCACTTTGACGCTGCTTTCTTCAACAATCGTTTATGCCCATCCTCACCGCGTCCAGCTCGAGCCTTGGAATGGTAACTCTCTTAAGTGGGGTCACGCGAACACGGGATGACACCAAAGAAACGCCCACTTCACTTCATAGCGAAAGCGGTAGTATGCCACTGCGCACTTTGCTTGCATTGAACTGTCAGAGAACACATGAAGTTGGAAGTCATCTGCGGCTTCCTTCTGCCTTCGGTAACAACGGGGAAAACTCAATTCATCCAACGACTTTGCTTCTTTCTTGGGACGCACTGGCGATCTCCTGTCCGATTCATCTGCAGATGCCGAACCAGAAACTACACCTAGGTCTGACCAGATGCCTTACTCTGCTCGCACCCAGATTGCCATTCAAGTTGCCCACCAAATCATTCCAGTGTACCTCTATGGCCCTAGTGGTCAAAGGCTCAAGACTTTGTGTTTGTTAGACACGGGTTCAAACGCAACTTTGGTTCTTCAGGCATTAGCTGAGAAAGTGGGTTTCACCGGCGAGCTAGGAGAGATTTCTTTGGGAGGAACCAATACGAGTGAAGTTGTCCAATCGTTTCCTGTGGGCTCTCTTGGTATCTCAGGAGTTGGTAGACGTCACAGACGATATACAGTTCATTCGACTTTGTCTGTTCCGGCCCTAAACAACCCGGGGTACGTAGTTGATTGGCCTGCCGAAAAAAAGAAGTACCCTCACCTGCAAAACTTGCCGTTGCAGTGTACTGACGCCTCTAAGATCGGAATCATACTGGGACTTCCTGAGTACCGCCTTCAGATGCCTCTGGAGTGCCGAGAGGGTCCCGGAGGGTCTCCCACCGCAATCAGAACGAAGCTTGGATGGGTAGCTTTTTCACATGTTCCCGCTCACTCACGTACCGTTCAAGTTTGTCATATCAGCGTAGCCTCTGGCATGGACGCGGGTGTAGAAGATAGCATAAGCATCAGCCAGTGTTTCGATAAGTGGTTTAGAGACGAAGCCATTCCATCCCCCAAGAGGAAGGACGTGTTAAGGTCCGTGGAAGATGAGAAAGCGTACAAACTCCTCAAAGAAAACACTAACAGGATACCTGGAAAGAAGGCTTTTGAGTCCGGTATTTTGTGGCGGGATTCAGTTCCAGTCATCCCTAACAACAGACAAGTTGCCGAAGCGCATCTCCGAGCGTTGGAAAACATGCCTTAGCGCGAACCTGCCCTGAAATCAGCTTATGACGCCTCGATCATGAGTGATGTAGCCAATGGATACATCAGGAAAATGTCTAAGGAAGAAGCAGCCAGCATCGAGAGTTCGTCTTCGACAATGGTCCATTATCTTCTTCACCATCCGGTCAGAAATCCCAAAAAGCCCGGAAAGGTTAGACGAGTGTTCAATGCAGCTGCAAGGTTTCAAGGGAAGTGCTTGAATGACTTTATCTTATGCGGTCCAGACTTGTTGGGGTCCATGTTTGGAATACTTGTCCGTTTTCGCGAAGGACTAATCACCTTGTGCGCTGATGCCAAAGATATGTATCTCTTGCTTCGTCTACGCCAAGAAGACGAGCCAGCCCTTCGCTTCCTGTATAGGAGTGATAGTTCCCAGGCTCCAGATGTTTATCAATGCGAGAGGAGAATTTTTGGTGAGTGTTCTGCTCCGGCCTGTGCAAACTACACGGTACTTGCAAATGCAGAGGAACAGCGAGAAGAATTTCCCCGAGCGGCTGCGTCACTTGAAAACAACAGATACATGGATGACACACTAGACTCTGTTGAGTCTGAAGAAGAAGCTACGTGTCTTTGCAAAGATCTTTCGGAAGTTATGAAGCGAGGAGGGTTTCACCTGACAAAGTGGGCCTCGAACTCACCTGAAGTGTTGGCCGAGATTCCCGAATCTGACCGAGCTGAGATAAAGGAGATTGGGCTTCTGGGTAGCCCGGCTGTTCGAACCCTGGGCGTTGTCTACGAACCGGCAACAGACACCTTTAGAATAACGACGGCTTTAAACCCACTCCAGAACCACAGGAATGTCAAAATAACGAAAGATAAACTTAAGGTAAGACATTTTTATTCAAATATTTCATACAAGTACTATTTAGAGCAATTTTCAAAGTATTCTCATACATTGTCTTATAATCAAATACAACGTCTGGGCCGCCTGTGCCCAATCGTACCAGCAAAATACTGCATCGACTGCATTCTTTGGAAGTCAAAAGTTGTCCAAATTACCTTGGCAGGTTTCGGAATCCATCCACAGAACGGCCAGAGAGACAACTTTACTCATGAACTGCCATGTTTCGATGCAAATGTTTTTGGCGTTCCAATCATCGTCGAATCATCTCTCACCTCTGGTTTCTTTCAGACGTTTGCCTTTACCCACCATTCTAGCTTAATGATGCCAGCCTGGGGGCTTCTGCTGTGGAAAATGACTCGAAAAAAACACTTATAAACGTAATTTTTGCCAAATTCGAGCCCGTATGCTCGCTTACCAAGAAAGCAACGGCTGAATGCTGACGTCACAATGAAAATTTGAGCCCTCAGTGTTTTGAAACAGCACAAATTTTTACTCGAGCTTCTTATATGCAATCACGAAATTCGACAGATTGCCTAAGACCAGAAAACGGCTTTAAAAATTCCTGATGCTTGGTATTTTAAGATGTCGCCAAATTTCATCTGCCTTGCTTCGTGTCTTGCTCGGTGGCCGAAGTGGAGGGTCAGCAAGAACCACATCGTACGTGAAAGTACTTCGGGATCATGTTTGCCAAACTGATTTTCTTCAAAGATGCGTTCAATATCTTCGTTTGTCAGGGCTGCTGTAGCGTTTGGTTTGTTCCCCTTACCCCGCTTTCTGAGTTCCCGACGCTTGGATTTCAGGACTTCTCTTGAGACCTTTAATTCTTCGTCCTTTAGGATGTTTATCTTTGCGTTGTTGTCGTCCAAGTATCGCTGAATACTTCGCGAGAAGGAGGACATCGTGTCAGGTTCGTATTCTGAGTTGTCCTTTTTCTTTGCGTTGATGTAAAAATTGCTTAGGAGTTTGTCGAGTTCATCTGGCGGAATTTCGAGAAGCTTTCGTTTCTCCCCACATACATTAATGAGGGTGCTAATGGGGGTACCCAATTGTCAGTTAACTACTATTTTTTCGGCCAATTGTCAGTTAACTGCTTTTTTTTGCACAATTGTCAGTTAACTACTAATTTAAGTTAGCTATTAATTTTCATTTTATTATGGCGAAAATTATTGCGTCATAACCCGAATTTTCTTTGCTTCAGCACGTCAATCGGTTTTGGGGGTGGACCTTACTAGAATCGAGGTATAAATTACATGAATTGGCAAAACCTCCACCAATAGTGTGAGTTATAAGAAAGACGATAAAGAAAATAACAATTATCTAGCCGAAGTAGTGAAATTAAGTGCGACTGATAAGGAGATTTAATTTTTTAAGTCGTCGTATAAGCATCAGCTAATACCGACCTCGTAAATCCAGACGCACAAATGCTCGTACTGCTCTTCCCGACCTGGTCATGCATGTCTTGCAAACTACTACTAAACAAACTTCAGAAGGATGGCTGAGATATAAATAACTCGATAAAAACCGAAAACGATTCTCCAAACGAAATTTAAATAGTTTGCCTAGCGCTTTCAAGAGATCTTGCTCCGTCGCGCGCACGCGTCACAGGTGACAGTCCCTTTAAACCCCATTAAATTTAAATTAAATTCAATTTTGGCGAAAAAATAATCCAGAAAATGAGCATCGTTATTCGCATTTGACTTGATTTCACACACATCGGCAATGTTTGAAAGTCGTTAGAACATCTTCAGTGCTCTTCGGCAATGCTCGGAAGTCGTCGGAACATCTTCGGAAATCTCCGGAAATAGTCGGAATATCTTCGTAAATGCGGACTCCGAGATGGTAATATTACGCCTTTGCCTTAGGAAAAGTTGGCAGGTATAGAATTGTGCTTTGCCATGTCAGTACGCTCGTGCCTGGTACGACCCTGGTACCTTTCGCATATCAGTTAACGTGGTTAATATGTCACCTGGTCACGCATCGGGACAGGAAAATGTCACGAAATAGCTTTGCTGTTAGGAAGAATCTTTGTTGCTTATAGTAACAACAATAATCGTATCCAGTATAATTACTAGAATGTCCCTTAACTGTTAACTTTTCATTTATCAGATAACTACTAATTTTTTGGTCAAATATCAGTTAACTACTATTTTTTTGGCCAATGGTCAGTTAACTGTTAACCCCATTTGCACCCTCATTAATGAATCGCTGAAAAACGTTCATGTCGTAGCTTGTTTTTTTGACAGCGCTTGCTTGTTGTTGGCTTCTAATAAAATTGTGAACTTCTTCATTTGTGAGGAGTTTTGACTTTCCGCTTTCTTCGCTTTCGGAGTAAGTTGGTAGCTGAAGAAGTTCCGCATCGGAGAGCTCATCAGGATAATAGAACTCGCTGTCGGAATAGTCACTTTCATCACTCATAGTTGAAGAAAAAATTAGACTTCTATGGCAACACTGAAATTATTTCACTTTTGAACTCGCATCGCTCAGTCCCTGGTCCGTACGCTTTTTAAGTAGGGCCGTACGCGTTTTTCCGGCCTCGTCACTATAACGCGTACGGCCCTCATAAGGGACTTTTTTTCATATGGTTTTCCAAGGAAATAGCGCGCGGGTCCGTACGGGTCATATGATAAATATACCAAATGAAATGCCTGCCTATATATATACAGTACAAATGCTGGAAAAAATCAAATACCGCGGGCGGGATTCGAACCCCCTACACTCCGATCTCATTGAAGGTGCGCTCCAACCACTGAGATACCGAGGCAACCACAGTGGAGTGAGTCGAATATTAGCTAAAAAAAAAATCGATTATCAGACATTTGGTCCCAGGTTTGTCCGACTGAAATTTACCTCTCAGTCCGAGAGGCCTGGGAGCAAATGTCTGCTAATCGATGTTACTTTGTAGCTAACATTCGACTCAATCCACTGTAGTTGCCTCGATAGCTCAGTGGTTGGTGTCAGGGGTTCAAATATCACTCGGGGTATTTGATTTTTTCCTACATTTGTTCTGTTTATATATAGATAGGCATGTCAGAGTTTACCTCTCTGATGAACAATTTGTTCGAAATATGCTGTGTTACGTAAATACCAACTAAAGTTCTGTGCTTTTTATCTTTGCAAATACTTGGTGAGTGTGGTTACACTATAACGACTTTTTCGGTTATGATTTTGGTTACGATATCACATAAAAAAATTTTCTATTTAGAAGTAGAAATTCAAAAATCAAGCTTACATTTCTTTAACGGCTGCTGTCAAACAAACCGCATAATCAAAGCTAGACACCACACAAAAGGGCTTGAGTATAAGTATGAACTGGGAAACGGTGTCACAATTATCATATTCGTTGTTTTTCTTTGTTCCTTCACACAGGACAACTCGGATTAATATTAATCCGTGGATTATAATAATAATAATAGATTATAATAGGGTTATTATAATCCAGTAATAGATTATTATAATCCAGTAATAGATTATTATAATCCAATAATAGATTATAATAATTCAGTAATATATTAAGGCACGGCAAAAAATTGGAAGGATTAGATTAATATTAATAATATCATCCGGATTAATATTAATCTCTATTATAATCGAGATAAAATTTCCGTGAATGTTCGGATATACAGCTTTAATGACAGACACACTGCAGACATAACACCGGACTGACGGGACATAAGACTGATCACATCAGTCATATGACGATCACTTGCATATGCTAGAGCTGGTAGATACCATGATGTTGACCCTAGAAGTAAATGAAAAGGAGCAAGCACTTCTGAATAGTTTTTTATTATTGACAGAATTGTAGAAATTTTAGTCGCCAAGTCTGTACTTGTGTCGTATGAACGAATTATTTCCACAGCTTATATAGTTACGTAAGTCGATAGATACCTTTATTGAAAATATTGTAGCTAATTCAACAAATTACCAACAGTTAATGTTATCACCGGACGCCCTTATATATATAAATAGAGATTCTCATTTAGATCCAAAAGAGTCCAAGAATGTATAAGATAGTGATAAGCAAGCCTTAGATCTTTAAATGATGCCAATCTGCGGAAGCTTTGGACAAAGATTAATCCTAGGTAGCAATAATATAGCTAATAGATACTACGTACGATTAATAGGAATCCTAGGTAGGATTAATATATATATATATATATATATATATATATATATATATATATATCAGGATTAATATTAATATTAATATTTAGGTAGGATTAATATTAATATTAATATTAATCAGTTAAATATTAATCTTACATAAGATTAATGTTAATCCTAAAAAAGATGTCATAATCCTGTTACCCTACTTAGGTCTCCCCAACGTCCAAATCACTAAACGTCTGAAATCCTGTGTATCCAACTTCTATTCTTTCGTCAACCTCAAGATCATCTTTCAGAACACACGCCGCATCAAATCCTTCTTTCCGTACAAAGACCGCCTTAATCGTTCTCAGCGATCTAAAGTTATTTACAAAGCTGGCTGCTGGGACTGCAATGATGTTTACATTGGTAAAACAAAACGACGACTTCACGACAGGAAAACTGAACATTTTAAGGCCCTCACTAAAAACGATCATCTATCAGCTATCGCTGATCATATCATTACCACGGGCCATAACATCAAATGGGATCATTTTGACATTCTAGCGTCTGGCAAAACTGACCTCCATTGTAAAATAAAAGAGACCTTATTCATTCAAGAGCTACAACCCTCATTAAATGCCAACGTTGGCAGTGAGAGATTGTTGCTCTTTTAACCTAAGCGATAATATTAAGTTACTGCTGTAGATCAATTGTCTCAGTCTAGGTTCCAGACCCCTTTTCATAACAATATATAATAGTCGTTAAAATTTTGTAACGGTCATACTTTTGAAAATGTATGTTGCATAGCATACGAAACGTCAAGTTAGTAAAATGTGATTTTTCACAATGTTTATTACCGCTGTTTGTTTCATGTTTTTAATCAAGTTACGATGGCCTAAAACCAAGAGTCTATATGTTAATCCTAATAGATTAAGGCACGGCTCAAACCTCAGTAATAGATTATAATAATCTTTTACTGGATTATAATAATCTATTACTGGATTATAATAATCCATTACTAGATTATAATAATCATTAGGATTAATATTAATCTGATTAATATTAATCCGAGTTGTCCTGTTCACAGGGAAAATAACTGTTTTTAGTATATACCACACAAGTGAATAGTACTTTCCGCGCGCGCTGATTGGCTAACTCGGAGGTGATTAGCATTGTACCGTTTAACTATTCACCTCCGAGCAGCCAAAGAGAAACAAAATGGCTTCGCACGTCGCTTTGGGTACCGAAAGTAATGTTCTGGCCGTTAGTTATTCAGCTTGTGTGTTATATAGTAAAACAATTATTCACCTCAGTGTCGGTGAAAGTGGTGGATATTTTTAAATATCCACCACAGTGGCGAGGTAATTAAAATTACCTCGCCGCTTCGCGGCTCGGCAAATATGCACCACTATTCACCTCCACTTCGGTGAATAATTGTTAAGTATTACTGGCATCAACTTAGCTTTTACTTCTTCAGCTGTGAAACATGACGAAGTTTTGTTTGGGTAGCCAATATGTAAAGCCGCGATTATTTCCCAATATTTCCGTTAGAAAGTGGAATGGAATGTAACTTTATTTCAACACGGTAAAATCATCAGGACTTAAAATACATAATACTTATTTAAAATTACTTAATAATTATTTTACATAATAAATTTAAGTTGCAATTAAGAAAGGATGAGATAATTAATTATAATAAAAGGCCTGCTTTCCATGAATGCCGTGTGTTGTTAATATTTACATTGATTCTAGCCAAAGACGAAACTGCTGCAGCCGGATTTAAAGCTAGTGAGAGCTTGTGCTTGCCGCAGGTCGACAGGTAAACTGTTCCACAGCACCGCACCTCTATAGCTAAAACTGTTTTTAAGAAAATTAGTGCGGGGGAGCGGAACAGTTAGTTTACCCGCGGACCCTCTCAGTGAATAGGCACACGTATCGCTTCTACTAGAAAACATGATTGTCCTAAGGTAGTCAGGTGCAAGACCATTGAGTGATTTATAGACCATGACGGCTGTTTTAAATTCAAATTGGACATCGAGTTTATTCCAGCCAAGCCTTGCAATAAGATCGTCAGCATTGGCGTCGTAGGAAGAAGAGGTCAAGACACGCGCAGCACGGTTTTGCAGTTTTTGTAGTTTACTTGCCAGAGTTTTGTTGCAATTCCCCCAAACGACACTACAATAATCAAAATGGGGTTGTACTAAAGAGTTATAGATGCATAGTAATGTCTTAAATGGAACAAAAGACCTGCTACGCTTTAGGATGCCAATGCCAGATGCAATCTTTTTAGAAATATTTGTAAAGGCGAAAGGCTTTATAACACATTAATTCGATTAGGCAATGCTTTTTTAGGGGTTGGCGATTCTGGGAATCCGGCGATTATATCCTCGTTTTGTTCGAAATAAAACTTGATGGTTTGATGAATTAAAGAATAAGCTTTAATTTTCTTATAAGGGTCGATTCTGCTAAGCATTTTAACCAGGAAATTAACGATGAAAACGTTGCATGAGACTTGCGACGACTTTGTGTCATCATTGTTGATGTGACAAGACCGCAAGGTAGTATGGGTAGAAGTAGACAGCTACTGCAGGTGCTGAATACTTGTGTAATATAACGTCATGACAAACGCGAATACCCAGACCACTGTTCGGCCTTCTCGCGTGCACTTTGGTGCTTTTTTCCGACAACCTTTCTCGAAATAGCTGTATACGAAACAAAAGACATGGAGTGAAAATTTACTTTAATATAATGAAGCATGAACTTCAGCAGATTTCAAATCTAAACAAGTACCCCATGCTTCCAGTATCAACGAAGTTGTTAAAACATTGTTCTGAACAGTTTTTTAAACCATGAAATGCACACACCTGTAGATACTCTACAGGAACAGTGTTGGCAGTGTTACAAAGATACCAAATTAAGAACAGCTTGATGTTGCAAAAAATACTGCCTGGCCTGGGACTTTTTCTAACTCTTTCCAGGTGTGTCGTGAAACAAATCAAGAATATTTGTTCAACGTGATAGGTTAATATAAGCTTGGCAGCCTGTGGGGTCATGTATAAATAGGATGAAATCGACATAAACAGCTAAGCATACCTTGAAGCAAAGTGAACTTCAATAGGCCCCTTTACTAAACGTTTAACAAACTTTTTAAAAATAAGTCTACGAAAGATTTGATTGCCTCATCTCTCACCTCATTTAAAACTTGTATAAAGCGTCTATAAAATTCGGTCTTGGAAAAATACACACCTTTCATTGTGCTATTACGGAGACTAAATTAAGACTACATTAAAATTAAGGGAGTATTTATTTGCATCATACTCGTATAGCCGTCGCATTCAGCATTTGCCCGTTGGAATTTTTTATTGTTTTCGAGCAAAAAAAAAGAAAATTCCAACGGGCAAATTCGACGGCTATACGCGTATGCATATATGTTGCAAAAAAAAAAAAAAAGGGTGTCTGACAAATGCAGACTTTTTGGTATACATTGAGTTACCATTACCATTATTGAGAGCTAATCGTAAACAGGCTAACCAGAATTTCACAGCTTGCATTCAATTTAAATTAATTTTCCTCACACCGCAAATTTACATAACTTAACAAGCTCTTGTTGAAGATGTCTCGATAATGTCATCAATAGTTAATTTAAGAAACATTTAATTTAGCTCATACATGATTAAGACGAATGCTGTATAACGCGCTTTTATGCATAGAGGCAAGAATTCAAAATGAAAATTCCTTTGCCTTTCCTTACTTTAGCTTTTGTGTGGAATATTTCAGTATCTCGAATAGTTGCTTTGGATGAAAGTTGTCTGCCTCGTCCTTTTCTGATAACCCGTAATCATCGCCGGCTTAAAGGCTTCACGTTCAATACAATTCACTCCGCTAGCCAGGTGTCTTGCGCTTTACAGTGTCAGAGAAACCCTCGATGTGTTTCATCAAATTTTCGCAAAGTTTCAAGTATCGACGAAACCGAGGGAATCTGTGAATTGAACGCCAAGAAAGTATTGCTGCCTGGCGAAGAAAAGGAACTCGAATACGACGAAGGAACGGTTTATACTCAATTTTACGACATGAAGGTAAGCCAAATACAATTTATTTTCCTAGAAAAAAAACTGAAAACAATGTTAAGTGCGTTTGCTCGTAGTATAAAGAAGATGAATTCACCTGTTTTATTTTTTCCTTTAAAATAATCGTGGGAATAAAATGTTTAAATGTGTAACGTTGGGCTGTTTGATAATTTTTTTTAGTATGACATTGTTAAAAACTACCCCACAAACGTTACGGGAAAGACTTGCTATCTAGCCTGCAGTGTTTTAATAAAGGTCATTTTTATTCAGTTTCTAAATTAATAAATAGTTGGCTGGAAAACGCACTCGCGTCAGAGTATTTTTTTTTAAATTTATGTGTTATCTTAGACATAAAATCTTGAGGAAGGCAAACTATGATAACAATAGATTGTAGGGAAAACATTTTAACGATAAAAGTTTGGTATAAATAAAACCGTCACTTAGAGACTAAGATTTTTGTGATGTTGAACAGTAGCTAAAAAAAGTAATGGGAAAAAGATCCAGAACTACTTTTGATTGACCAAAGAAGGTTATATAAAGTTGATAAGGCCATCCCCTTTTTTTTTTCGTTTATTGTCGAATGCGTTTTCTGATTTTGGGTCGGTCGGTCGGAAAAGAAAAAAAAAAGAAACAAAAAAAAAATGGAAAAGGAGTCTGGAACTAGGAGGCCCGGTATCTCAGCGTAATAGCCGTGGAGCCTGGAAACAACAAGACGTAGGGCGCGTTCGTTTGGGAATATTCTGGAATAAGAATATATTCTGGAATTGAAATCCAAGTATTCCGGAGTAGGAAGAGCAGCCAAACGAACGCTAACTTGCATTATTCCAATTATTCTTATTCCGGATTGATCCCAAACGAACGCGCCCGTAGTTATAAAGTAAACATGGCGGCAATGGAGGAAGGAAAAATCGACGTCGTGGTTAAACTCAAACGAGAACAGCGAAAAAAGCATGAACCACCAAAACTGTATGGCAAAAAATTGCCCATGTTTCGGATCAAAGTGACATTTCTTTGAAATAATGTGTCATTGCGTTCTGCATAACTTTTTTTTTTTTTTTTTTTGAAAACGCGAATATCTGGGTCGGTCGGACGACGCTAAACAGAGAAAAAAAAGGGGATGGCCTAAATTAAACTGATTGAATCAAGTTGATAAGATTAAACTAAAAAAAGAGAAGATATCCGTGTTATTGGTAATTCAGAAGTCACAATTCAGTGAATGAGATGATCCGGTGGCGACTGATGTATTTTCCTGATTTTGAAATTGTTTTCAGCCCTATTTGCTGACAATCTTTCTCGCAACAACTGCAGCAAACAATTAAATAGTTTTAAATCTGGTAACAAGTGTGTCCTAATACATATAATATTACTTGACGCGAAACGAATTGACTTTGGAATCAGGCAAGCGATTTTGTCCCAAGATAGTTCCCATAAACGTATAAAGTGATTTCTAAGCACCTGTGAAGAGTTGCTTTTAAACGTAATGCGATGAACTGCATGGTTGCTTCTTCACTCATTACTTTAGCTATACTGCTTATTGCTCGGGGGTGGAAGCAGAATCATTGGACTTTCATGATTCATGATTCCTGTCTTGTTTTACCACAATGATTCGTGATTCATTTAAAAATTTCCTTCGATATTCATGATTCATTTGTCATTGCTTTCACCCAGTTTTGAAAATAACTTAACTGTGTGTAACATACCTAATCAAAGTCAAGTTGATAGGTAAGGGGTGACAATTTGAATCGCGTTTTCAGTGTTATCCTGTAGGGGGTCTGGGGGCATGCTCCCCCAGGAAATTTTGAAAATTAGACGCTCGGAAATGCTATTTTTGGCCATTTCTGTGATATAGCTGTTAAGAAGTTTCGTAGTTTGCATTCTATATTCACACGACTCCAATATCGATGGAAGCATATTCATTTGTTATTCATAATTCTTTTACCCATCTCTCGTTATTCATGATTCCCAAGTTTTAAACACGAAGATTCATGATTCTTACCAATTTTACAGCTATGATTCATGATTCATGATGATTCCGCTTCCACCCCCGATTATTGCCATCTGATGATTATGAATTCATCCAGTTTTCCTAAAGTCTTCTTTTATTTTTCCACAGCACGACTGTCAGGTGACGGGTTGCATGACAGCAGACTCATGCAAGTTTAACGAAGTGTCAAAAGTTTTCAAATGCAAGCGTAAGTAAAATGGAGATAGATTGTCAAAATACTCAGATCTAGCGCTGCACATGCGCATTGTGACTCGGCTTGTTCCAAGTGGCCGTTTCTCGTTCGCGGTTTGCTTTCAATAAACATTCGCGTGAAAGCAGTGTTTCTTCTTAATTGGCGATGCTTTTTCTCTGTGAGTTTGGCTTAATAGGTCAATATTAATCAGTAACAGATCCAAGCTACTCTGATATTTTTTTCGATCCTCCCAACAAGCTTAGAAGTCGAACGCATGACCATTCTTTTTTTTGCTTTTGCTTGAATCAAGAATGAGGAACATAAATAAATGAGACATATCAAAAAAGGACATATACAGTACAACAAGCTAATAAGTAATTTTATAAGTATATTTTAAAGCGCGGTCAAACTATTTTATTTACCTCTCACTTTCAGCCCGTAAAAGCTGTGCTGAGTTGTACAAATCGGGAATAAAATGCAGCGGTGTTTATACAATCGACCCTGATGGTTCAGGTGCCTTTGATGTGTTCTGTGACCAAACAACAGCCGGTGGAGGGTGGACGGTGTTTCAGAAGAGACTGGACGGCTCCGTGGATTTCTTCCGCGGCTGGGTCGACTACAAGAATGGCTTCGGTAACCTGCGTGGCGAGTTTTGGCTGGGACTTGATAAGATACACCGCCTGACCCAAAGTGAAGATTGCAAACTTCGAGTGGATCTAGAAGATTGGGAAGGAGAAACGAGATTTGCTGAGTACGACTCGTTTGCAATTGGCGATGAAGCATCTAAGTACAGACTAAGTCTGGGATCATATACAGGTACTTTATAAGTTTTAACACTAGGCAGACTAGGTGGAGTTGTTTCTCGAGAGAGTGAAGTTGTTTCCTGTTTACACATGCATGGGAGGGGGAGGGTAATTTGACTCGTAAGTTTCAAACTTTCAAGCGTAAGAGGAGATCTGCAGCAGATCGCATCAGAACAATACGTGTCTTTTTTAAAAATTATGAAGTTAACTCTGAAATGTAAAACTAACCTATAAGGCTTGGTTGCGAATGAAAAAAAAATGACGTCAAAGGCTCAAAAATCCCTCACAGGTTGAAATTATAATAACAATAAGATAAGAAATTGCACGAAGCACAAGTACAAAGTTTGTGTCCCATTTCGCGTGATTCTCAATACGTATTGTTATCATAATTACTTAATACTCACCAGCTACAAGAAAGGAAATGTTTATAGGACCCTCCAACCAATTTAGTTTTTATAATTCCCCCGCCCCCGAACTTTTACAATAAAAAAAGTAAAATACAAGATAAATAAAATGCAGTACAAGGGGCCTAGTAGGGCGTTGACAGCTAGTAAAACTGTAATTTTTATAGCTAAAAGATCAAACCCTTACTTAACGCAGGATGGAAGGAATTACCCTGTACAAATAATGAAGGGTGAACCTGCGTAATTTAGCTCCTATATTTCTGACAGTTGACCCGTTTAAAGCTAGCTCATGACCCGCCACTGCAAATTCATATTAATTTTGTCTTCCACATGTGAGATCAAAAGCAATGGTTGACAACAGAACCTGATACCACTGTCACAATCAACCATTTTTATGGCCAGAATTTTAGATTCATATTTGCCTTTGCTGATGAAGTTTGATCTCAAAAGTATAGCAGGCGATTGTAAAATTGACATGTGCAGGAGCGGATTCAGGATTTTTCTTAGGAGGGGATGCACAGCCAGGATTTTTCTTTGGAGGAGGTGCACATATTTTTTTCCTTTTTTTCTGTAGAATGCCAGTTGTATTAGAGGGGAGGGGGAGGGGAGGGGTGTGCACCTTCTGCTCCCTCTGCCCAGATCCACCCCTGCATTTATGTGTGTTTATCTTGACAGTTTTATATATAAATACCAGGCCTCGGTTGTTCAAAGGATGGATAACGCTATCCACCGGATAAATCACTATCCATTGGATAGCGTAGTTTGTTTCGCCAACACTTATCCACTGGATAGTGATTTATCCGGTGGATAGCGCTTTAAACAACTGGGGCCAGGCGGGGCCAGGCATATATTTGTTTAACCCTATTCAGACCGGCCTTTTTTGGATCCTCCCTCCGTGACTTACAGAATATTTAAGCAATCACAGTAAGACTTAGAGGATATATAGTATGTCCGAACATTTATCCTTTAATATACATCGCGTGGGATAATGACGTCACTTCACGTGACAATTACAACATGATTTCAAAACAGCAGCCATCTTGGATTTCAAACTTTTTACAAAACGGCAGAAAACTGCCCAAAATTACGTTTGGGTGAATCTTTAAAGAATCGTATGCGCGGTTCAAACTCAGCGCTGGCACTTTCTGCTCCCCGGTCTAGAAAGGGTTAATATTGATGTCGTGATCACACTGACAGATATATTTCAATAAGTTTATTTTTTTTTTAAAAAAATCAAGTTGAGGTTGTCTTTGCTTAACACTTTTGGTCATGTTTTAATATAAATATCTACCTGTGGTTCATGCGGCCCGTAAAGTTCCAATCGAACTAAAAGACAGACTGCAAGTAGGATTAAAGGAAATGGAGAATCAAGATATAATTGCAAGAGTAACACAGCCCACAGACTGGGTAAATTCTCTGGTTATCAGGGAAAAAGCAAATGGACGACTCCGCTTGTGCCTCAACCCCAAAGACCGGAATAAGGCGATTAAGAGAGAGCTTCATCCGACCCCTACTCTCGAAGAGATAACAGCGAAGCTGACAGGAGCAAAACTCTTCAGCAAGTTCAATGCTCGAGACGGATACTGGAATGTCAAAGTGGACGAAGAATCCCCCTACTTAACAACCTTTAACACACCATTCGGCCGGTTCCGTTTCCTTAGGACGCCATTTGGCCTACGCATGAGTCAACACATCTTTCAATTCATGATTGACGAAACATTTCTCAATCGTCTCGGAGCTATTGGGATCGCAGACGACATCACTGTCTATGGAAAGAGTGACAAAGAACATGACTCACACCTTTATGAAACTATGGAACGTACCAGAAAAGCCGGCATTAAGCTCAATAAAAAGAAGTGTGTCGTCAAGACAAAGGAGTGCAATTTCTTCGGTATGCTATACACACCAGACGGCGTTAAACCTAACCCAGACAAAGTCAGAGCCATAGAAGAAATGGAAACATCCAAAAACAAAAGGTACTTTATACCTTTTTAGAGATGGCAACATATACGAGCTCATTCATTCCCAAGCTAGCTGACCACACTGCACCGCTAAGAGACCTCCTAAAAGAGAACGTTGACTTTGCATGGAATTCATCGCACTCGAAAGCTTTTCAAAAGGTGAAGTCAATGATTTGCTCAGCAACAACGCTGGTATACTATAACAGAAGGGAATCAGTTGTTCCTCACGCTGATGCATCGATCAAAGGTCTGGGTGCAGCGTTGTTCCAGAACAACAGGCCGATAGCATTTGCATCAAAAGCACTTACCCCTGCATACGCCAACATTGAGCGAGAACTGTTAGCAGTAGACTATGACTGTGAAAAATTCCATTCCTATCTCTATGGAAGATCGTTTGTGGTTAAGACGGAGCACCGGCCTCTAGAACAAATACACAAGAAGAACCTCATGCAAGCACCTCCGCGCCTTCAAAGAATGTTGCTGCGGCTACAACCCTACGACTGTGATATCAAGTACCTCCCGGGAAGAGAAATGGTCACAGCCGACGCCCTATCTCGTCTCTCGCCATTGGATGAATTCGAGGTACCGGACATGAAAGTGAAAATTCACCATCTAACCAGAATCACTTCAGCAAAAATGCAAGAGTTTAAAGACGAAACTGCAAAAGATCAAACTCTACAGCAGCTATCCCGCCAGGTTGTACAAGGCTGACAAGACAATGTGAAAAAAGTTGATCAGGCAGTGAAACCGTATTGATCACTGCGAGATGACATATCAGTAGAAGATGGGATTGTACTCCTGGGCAGCCGAGTCATAGTCCCTGAATCTCTGAGAGGTAATAACTTACAGCAGATCCATGAAGGACACTTTGGCATAGAAAAATGCAAGCTGCGAGCCAAGTCATGTGTATACCGGCCGAACATTTACAGAGAAACAGCAAACACTCATAAGTTCGTGCAACGTTTGCCAGAAGTACCAAAACTCCCAGCAAAAGGAACCCATGATACCTTCAGAGATCCCTTCAAGACCGTGGCAAACCATGAGAGTACACCTATTTTACACACAACAGTCGTGGTTCATGATTCTTGTTGATTACTATTCCAAATTTCCATTTGTCAGAAAGCTTCACATACTCACAGCTCGAGCCGTTGTTAATGAAATAAAGATGCTGTTCGCGGAAAATGGAATCCCCAAAATCCTACAGTGCGACAATGGTACCAAATTCACCTCCGTCGAGTTCCAGCAACTGGCAAGGCAGTACGGCTTCAAGATCGTGACGTCATCACCTCACTATCCAAGTGGGCATGGTTTTTTTGAACGTCAAGTCCAAACGGTCAAGAAGAGCATCCTTAAATGCAGAGAAACTGGGGAGGACATACAGCTAGCCTTGTTGGCACTGCGAACCACACGCTTGAGTTCCAATATAGCATCATCGGCTGAACTTTTAAATGAGCTTTCAAGTCCACACTCCCTGGGAAGATTTATCCATCAAGAAATCAAGAGGATTTTAGGAATTGGCTTAAGGCGAGACAAGACAACCAGAGCCATTACTACAATAGACACACTAAGGAACTCCCTGAGCTACACAAGGACCAAGCCATCCTAGTACAAGATCCTGCGAGAAAGACGTGAAACCCTGCCAAGGTTATAAGTCGGGGAGAAGCACCCACGTCCTATATTGTGGAAACAGAAACCGGTGCTCAAATTGCGAAGGAACAGGGTCCACCTGAGACCAAGCAGCTCACCCAATAACTCAACAAGCAACTCGCTGAGCAGTATCCTACAAAGATGTACAACAACAACTGGGATTCGAATGCCTTCAGGTGTCGACCCACAAGAACTCGCCCCAGTAGACAAGCCACCAAGTAAACGCAGAACTGTCCAACGAAATCTCGCTCGGGCCGTGAAATCTGAGCACCACTTGTGACTGTTATTTAAGTAAACATTAGTTCTAAGCATAAAAAGCAAGACGGCAAATCTTATTTCATTGACTTTATTTGTTTATAATACACCTATTCATAATCGAGACTTAGTCAATATACTTGGTTTTTTTTCATCTTCTTCCAGCACATATTGTTGGTTATTACATATTACATATGTTGCATATTACACATGTTAGCCTATTAGCATATTGCACGTGTTAGTTAATTTTATATGCAAGCTGTGGGCCTTCTCACACAGTCAGCTGAATAAACGTTCATCGACAAGCATTACACAAGCAATGTTTTTTTTTCCAATTGATACGCAGGCTCAAGTCCTACTTTTTTACTTAGCTTGAAAACTTTATCATCGCGTAAATTTAGATTTAAATAAAGTGCAAAGTAAATAACCGGGGAGCCTGGCTTTTTAGGCTTGGTTCTCTTGGCTTGGCTAAATCTATTTAACACAATAGTTTGCATAGTCAAGTCAACGGGCAATGTAATTGAGAGATATGATTATTTTTTGGCTCAGACTTGTTACTTTAAATAGTGGTGAAACCTGGATATATAATTAAATAAAATTTTCTTCGCATTTTAGGATCTGCCGGTGATACTCTTTCTTGGCATAATGGTCGATCGTTCACGACCAAAGATCAGGATAATGACAGCTCAAGCGATAACTGCGCTGAGACGTTTAAAGGAGCCTGGTGGTACAGTAGCTGCCATCTGTCCAATCTGAACGGTCTGTATCATCACGGAGGACAACACTCATCTCACGCTGATGGTGTCAACTGGAAACAATGGAGAGGATATCACTACTCCCTTAAACAAGTTGAGATGAAGATCAGACCAGTTAACTTCTAAACTTTTTGACTGAAGATCAATAACTTTTTTTTGAGAATCTATTTATTGCAAATTCATATTGTAAATTAACATCCAAACTCACTTTTTTCCAACAGACGGGATTTGTTTTTAGCAGACAATAAATTAGATGCAATCCATTTACGAACAGAAACCGCGCTGGGTTTGAAATTGTCAGATGAAGACAGCCTCGCGAGGTTTCCTTAGTGTGTATCTGCTCACGTTTTTAAGAATGAGACGCGCGTTGTTGAATTCAAACAGGGTAATCAAGCAGAAAAATTTTTTAACTGCGGCAGTCACAATAGGCGGTGACAAATTTGAGAACAGTATGACCGAAATTCAACTGAACTTAGCTAATCTTTCATGTTGAATCTGAATTTAGAAACAGAAAGAAGGCTATGTGCTGTTTCAAAAGACTTAAAGTTTTAGGGAAAGTAAACCTATGAAAAGGTTGGACTACCACTGCTATATAGCTTAAGTGTTTTGTGTCAGGTTGAAGCCGAAAAAACTTAATTGCTGGAAATTTAGAGTTTAATTTGTCGGGAATAGATTAATCGGAACCCAGAATATAAGAATATTAATGAGAGGTTAATAAATTATACAGATAAAATCCTCGCATTTTTTGTATAAATCCCTGATACGAGTGATTCATACACATAAATCCCTCGTTAGCGGTCATACATTCAATCCATCAGCCCCGCTCTTTCCTAAATTAAGCCATCCCCGGACTTTCAGTTAGATAATATTCAACAGGGTTGTAAGTAAAATAAATGTTGTTGAATAACAAAAGAAAATGTGTTAATCGTAAAAGAAGTAGTAGATAACAAAGGGGCGGGAGATTTGTATGGCGTTTACAGTGGCGAGCCGATAGGCGAGCCATTGTAAACCCCATACAGATCGGACGCGAATACTTTATTCTACTTGTGAAATGAAAAAAAATAAAATTGAATGCAAAGTATTGTTATGCGATTCGGTAGATATCTGTCTCAAAAGTTAACGAATACTAATTAGCCGAGCAGGAGTTTATATCAAAAGTTAATTCCATTGTCTGATTTGTATTGGGGCTTACGTGTGACCTAAATACGTTGCTGGGATTGGTTTGCACCCTCATGAATAGTTACTGAATTTTACAAATCTAAATAAATACCACATACTTTCAGTATCCCAGAAGTTCTTAAACATTGTTCTAAACAGTTTAACCATGAAATGCACACATCTGTACCCACTCTACAGGAGCAGTGTTGACAGTGTTACAAACAGACCAAAGAACAGCTTGATGTTGCAAAAAACTGACTGCTTGGCCTGGGACTTTTTCTAGCTCTTTCCAGGTGTCGTGAAACAAAACCAGAAATATATGTTTAACACGGATAGGTTACTGTAATAAAGCTTGGCAGCCTGTGGGGTCACGAGGTTATAATAAAGCTTGGCAGCCTGTCGGGTCATGTATAAATTTAGATGAAATTGACATAAACAGCTAAGTATACCTTGAAGCAAAGTGAACTTGAATAGCCCCCTTTACTAAACGTTTAATAAACTTTTTAAATATACGTATATGAAAGATTTGATTGTCTCATCTCTGTTATCCCACAATTAAACTTGTATAAAACGTCTATAAAATTCGGTCTTGGAGAAATACGCAAATGTCATTGTGCTATAAGGTATGCACAAATTTTAACTGAATTAAAACTAACTATTTGCATTATACTCGTATAGACGTCGCATTTGCCCGTTGGAATTTTTTATTGTTTCCGAGTAAAAAACAAACTCCAACGGGCAAATTCGACGGCTATACGCGTATGCTGCAAGAAAAAAGAAAACGGTGTCTGACAAATGCAGACTTCAGACTAGCCTTTTTTGGTATATATTGAGTTACCATTACATTATTGAGAGCTAACCGTAAACAGGCTAATCAGAACGCTGTTTAGGCTAACCGTAGCTCTATTCAGGCTGCCAGTCAATTAAATACGCCCATAATAAGATTGAATTAAAACTTAATTTTTAATCATGATTCCACATAATTGAAAAATGATAAATTTCACAGTTTGCATTCAATTTAAATTAATTTTTCTAACACCGCTAGTTTACATAACTTAACAAACTCTTCTTGAAGCTGTCTCGATAATGTAAAAAATAGTTTATTTAAGAACACTTATTTTAGTCCATACATTATTAAAACACATGCAGTATAACCCGCGTTTATGCACGGAGGTAAGCATTCAAAATGAAAATTCCTTTGCTTTTCCTTACTTTAGCGTTTGTGTGGAATATTTCAGTATCTCGAACAGTTGCTTTGGATGAAAGCTCTCTGTCTCGTCCTCTTCTGATAACCCGAAATCATCGCCGGATTAAAGGCTTCACGTTCAATACAATTCACTCTGCTAGCCAGGTGTCTTGCGCTTTACAATGTCAGAGAAACCCTCGATGTGTTTCGTCAAATTTTCGCAAAGTTTCAACTATCGACGAAACCGAGGGAATCTGTAAATTGAACGACAAGAAAGTATTGTTGCCTGGCGAAGAAAAGGAACTCGAATACGACGAAGGAACGGTTTATACTCAGTTTTACGACATGAAGGTAAGACAAATACAGTTTATTTTCCTCGAAAAAAAATGAAAACAATGTTAAGTGCGTTTGTTCGAAGTATAAAGAAGATGAATTCACCTGTGTTATTTTTTCCTTTAAAATAATCGTGGGAATAAAATGTTTAAATGTGTAACGTTGGGCTGTTTGATAATTTTTTTTAGTATGACATTGTTAAAAACTACCCCACAAACGTTACGGGAAAGACTTGCTATCTAGCCTGCAGTGTTTTAATAAAGGTCATTTTTATTCAGTTTCTAAATTAATAAACAGCTGGCTCGAAAACGCACTCGCGTCACAGTATTTTTTTAAAATTTATGTGTAATCTTATACATAAAATCTCGAGGAAGGCAAACTATGATAACAATAGATTGTAGAGAAAAATAAAACCGTCACTTAGAGACGAAGATTTTTTTGATGTTGAACAGTAGCTAAAGAAAGTAATGGGAAAAAGATCCAGAACTACTTTTGATTGACCAAAGAAGGTTATATAAAGTTGATAAATTAAACTGATTGAATCAAGGTGATAAGATTACACTAAAAAAAAAGAAGATATCCGTGTAATTCAGAAGTCACAATTCAGTGAATGAGATGATCCGTTGGCGACTGATGTATTTTCCTGATTTTGAAATTGTTTTCAGCCCTATTTGCTGACAATCTTTCTCGCAACAACTGCAGCAAACAATTAAATAGTTTTAAATCTGATAACAAGTGTTTCCTAATGCATATAATATTACTTGACGCGAAACGAATTGACTTTGGAATCAGGCAAGCGATTTTGTCCCAAGATAGTTCCCGTAAACGTAGAAAGTGATTTCTAAGCACCTGTGAAGAGTTGATTTTAAACATAATGCGATGAACTGCATGGTTGCTTCTTCACTCATTATTTTAGCTTTACTGCTTATTGCCACCTGCATGATTATGAATTCATCCAGTTTTCCTAAAGTCTTCTTTAATTTTTCCACAGCACGACTGTCAGGTGACGGGTTGCATGAAAGCAGACTCATGCAAGTTTTACGAAGTGTCAAAAGTTTTCAAATGCAAGCGTAAGTAAAATGGAGATAGATTGTCAAAATACTCAGATCTAGTGCTGCACATGCGCATTGTGACTCGGCTTGTTCCAAGTGGCCGCTTCTCGTTCGCGGTTTGCTTTCAATGAACATTCGTGTGAAAGCAGTGTTTCTTCTTAATTGGCGATGCTTTTTCTCTGTGAGTTTGGCTCCGAATTAAATTCAGTCGCACTTGGGCTATTCTTGTGAGAAAGGTCAGTATTATAATCAGTAACAGATCCAAGCTACTCGGGTATTTTTCTTCGATCCTCCCAACAGGCTTAGAAGTGGAACACATGACCATTCTGTTTTGCTTTTGCTTAAATCAAGAATAAGGAACATAAATAAATGAGACATAGCAAAAAAGGACATATACAGTACAACAAGTTAATAAGTAATTTTGTTATATAGCTGGAATTTTTTCCCCAACAGCGCGCGCTCTCATTGGTTACTTCGAGGTCACATGACATCTAACAATGAAACTGTTTCCGACCAAAAATCTCTGAGCGGGCAACATTACAAAATCTATGACGTCAGAGGGTAACAGTGCACTGTTACCCGCGAATGTTGACCGACCTCGTCTGTGTTGTCTATATGTCTTCGTTGGCTATATAACAAATCACTAATGACTGGACCCTCGGGAAACAGTTAATTCTCGGGAAACAAAATTAACTGTTTCCCTTGTGACCAGTCATTAAGTATTTATTATAAGTATATTTTAAAGCGCGGTCAAATTATTTTATTTACCTCTCACTTTCAGCCCGTAAAAGCTGTGCTGAGTTGTACAAATCGGGAATAAAATGCAGCGGTGTTTATACAATCGACCCTGATGGTTCAGGTGCCTTTGATGTGTTCTGTGACCAAACAACAGCCGGTGGGGGGTGGACGGTGTTTCAGAAGAGACTGGACGGTTCCGTGGATTTCTTCCGCGGCTGGGTCGACTACAAGAATGGCTTCGGTAACCTGAGTGGCGAGTTTTGGCTGGGGCTTGATAAGATACACCGCCTGATCCAAAGTGAAGATTGCAAACTTCGAGTGGATCTAGAAGACTGGGAAGGAGAGACTAGATTTGCTGAGTACGACTCGTTTGCAATTGGCGATGAAGCATCTAAGTACAGACTGAGTCTGGGATCATATACAGGTACTTTATAAGTTTTTACCACTAGGTGGAGTTGTTTCTCGGCAGAGTGAAGTTCTGTAATGTGTACATAGGCATGGTGTGTTAATGTGACTTTAAAGTCGCAATGACGTTTTATATTTTAACAGCCTCAAACCTTCAAGCGTATGAGCTGCAGAGAAGAAAAAGAGATATGCTTCCTCCTTTCTTACTGCACCACCACTATCTTGTGGTGCACACAGTCAGTCGGTATGCTGCTACGCCAATAGCAACACGATACCGGCATATTAACCGCCGGGCAAACAAAAATATGATAGGATAACGTAAGGGACACTGTCACGGACATTTGTTTTGCCTTTTTTAGTAGAACGGCACCAAAATTACGACTAAGTACTTCCAGCCAGCAGGAAATGCTCCTAGAACGTAAAGGGAAGGGTATCTTGCAAATTGTTTAAAGAAGAGGGTGACTGTAAATAGTTTTCAGCAATTTTTCCAAACCACAAGGACAAAACTTGAAAAAGTCAGGCTGACTTTTTCAAGTTGAGATCAATAGATCCCGATGGTCTCACAGTGATATCACTTTGATCAGTACACTGGTTTAGTAATTTTAAGAAAACTTGACCACTGTTAATTGGTTTTCAATGGGCAAACATGTTTTTGGGCTGTTGAATTTTTTAAGTTATGCTCGTGACAGTGTCCCTTTAAGACAAGCGCAATACACGATATTGATCGAACATGTAAAATTCTCATAAAGGTCAAAAACGGATTGGGCAATCAACCAATGGTTGCCATTATATACAGCCGTGGCGGGTGCATGCAACGTTGTATAGTAACAGAGTAGCAGTAATTACAGTAACAGTATATCTTTATTGTGCCTTATTCTCCAAAGGGAGGTATTGGTCTAGTTACAATAAAAGTTATATATGATAACGAGATAATTAACTAATAACATGCAGAGAAATTAAAATACACATTACTTATACGATAACAACTAACAATTAATTATTGACTACTTATTTAACAAATAAAGAAGCCTAAGCCATGTTTTATACTGTCATAAAACACGACGGGCATTTGAGAACACGAGGGAAATGTAGAAAACATGAGCCGCAGGCGAATGTTTTCTACATTTCTCGAGTGTTCTCAAATGTCCGGAGTGTTTTATGACAGTATAAAACATGGCTTAGGCTTCTTTCTTTGCTTTATGATATAGATTTTAGACGCCGCGAGTGGAAAGTTAAATTAAAATACTTGTAAATGTACAACAAGAGCGATTCAGTGGCGATTGAACGAAGATGAAAAGCAGCAAATAATTTACGGGAAGACCAGAAAACTGACACAATTTCATTTATTGTTCGACGTATGTTTGTTACCTTTCAATCTTTATCTTGTCCTTTTGAACTTCAATAAACTTCACCGACTCTGAGTGGAATTTCGTTTCAGCAGTAGTCTTGATGACAGCCGTGGAGCCGTAAACAAGTACAATATGTAAACACTTGCTTCGCTTCTCTTGCACAAGGCGTATAATTTCCAGAAAAGCCATTGCTTCGGATCTTCCCGTAAACCTTAATTGTTGTCACAATTTTCCAGCATGAATAGACGATTTAAGAGGAGATTGTCGAGGAAAATCTTCGAAAGAAAACTCTCTCGCTCGCTGTCGTTGCGTGTTTCATTAAACTCAAGAAGTGAACACCGCGCCACAAATTTTCCCACCTCCTCATACTATCACTTCGTTTACATCAAAATGAAATGTCCAGTGGATTTATACTTCAGTAAAAAGCAATTTAATAAAAACAAATATTCCATTCGCCCTTGTTGGATACCAGTGGTTATAGCCAACGAGGCGCGAAGTACTCGAAGAAAGCTGACGAAAAACAATAAAACATGTTTTTTCTATGTTTTATTTATGGGTTAGAGACTGTTGTGAGTGTTCTGTTTACAAATACACGCACGCGCTGGCCGCACAATGAACGAGAAATTTTCAATACTGCACGAGGCGTAGCCGAGTGCAGTATTGAAAATTTCGAGTTCATTGTGCTGCCAGCAAGTGCGTGTATTTGTAAACAAAATACGAACTAACAGCCTCTAACCCTTTTAATATACAATCTGAGTACACTGCACGTAATACACAATTTCGCGAACTTTGAACAAGAATTTTAATAAATAAGAATTCAGTTGTATCTAAGTAGCACAAAATTATACTGGCGTAGTTTAAGAAAATAGAAATCACAAAAAGCCATAGATTCCTTAAATATAATTATATGAGGCTTAAAATCATTCACAAAATCGTTCATAAGTTCATATTTGTTCTTCCACAATTTCTGCAAATTAATCTGTCAGCTGAAGCCATTGTCAATAATGCACGATTTTTATGCGTTATTGTCAATAACGCACTGTCGGAGTTTGCTGACCACAGGTAAAGTAAAGTCACGTGCTCGATTTTAACCAATTGCGTGGGTGAATTTTGGACAGTGAACGAAGATTGTATATTAAACTCTGATAAAACATAGGTTTTTAGCCAATCAGAGCGCGCGCAGACTCCTATCTATATTATAATTAACAATTATTCGCCGAAGGCGAAGTGATTATTGTTGAATAATTCCCGAGACGAAGTCGAGGGGATTATTCAACAATAATCACTGAGCCTGAGGCGAATAATTGTTTTAGTATAATTTTCACAGGTGAATATCAAAAACTGAAAAATAATAATAGAAAACACGAAAACAACAAACACAAGTGCTCGCTTGCATACGTGTAAACCAGTTTAATTCTTCGATTGAAATCGTAATTTTCACTCAGGTTTTAGCAATAAAACGGAACAAAACAAACACTACGAAAAAGATAGATACATCTGGTACCTTTGTTTAATCGTTGGTGACTTCTGAACAATTGTGTGAATCCTCTCGAAATTACTAGCTCCAGTGAGAAGAGAACTAAATAATGTTTTGCCAGTCGATCTGACTGAGTACACGGCCGCGTGCAATCTCCAAAACCACCATGTTTACGATCAATTCGAATGCCTTGAAAACCATCTCTTGAAAATATTTCCGGTCCAAAAGCCTTGGTAGTTAATTTGAAAAATTCCCAATATTTTAAATATCCAGGACTTGGAGTGATTTCTTTTAAATGAGAGAAATTTTCATTCAGCAAATGCCGGCATGTTCACTGGCCTGGATGGCAAACGTGGCATGGCTTAGTAGCCAAGCCTTGAGATGCTATATTCACCGCCTAGCGCGGTGAATATAGCGTCTTATTAAAAACTAGCAATGGTATATTGCAATTCCTGAGATTTGATTGGCTAACAGGCAATGGTATATGAGCTCATATACCATTCACCACAAATTTCGTAGCCGATGCGCGTCAACGAAAACAGCTGGGGAGCTCAAATATTGCAATTCTTTTGGGCGTTTTTAATAAAACAATTATTCCACTCGCGCTTGTTGGATATGAGATCGTTATAGCCAACTCGGCGCTACGCGCCTCGTTGGCTATCTACCATCTCATATCCAACGCGCGCTCGTGGAATAATTGTTAAATAGTGCGAGCTTCTCGACCAATCAGAATTGAATTCACCTGTGGAAATTGTACTTATAATTACTAAATGCAGTTAAATGCAATATAATGGAGTTAACAACAAAGAGCGCCTGCATCCCCTTGGTAATCAGCGGTATTTTGTTATGCGCATGCGTCAGGATTCCACGTGTGCTCAGACTAAGCTCAGACTGAGATCCCAGCCATTACAGGGATAGTGTTACAGTGATAAGTTATGTGTGGGAGCACGTCTTCAAGGATGTCCCCCCCACTTCCCTCCCTCTCTTTCCACTGTTTACCAGTGTGACGGGTGCCTGTCTTCCCTTCCGCGTGGGGGCTCATGGCTGGGTTGCCAGGATTTGCCAGCCATGGGAGCGGTCTCCATCTAGGAGCTGGCTGCCAATAGTGGAAGCTCCTGGATGTCTCAGGCACCCAACCTCCATTTGCGATGCAGCTGTTAACTATTAATTACTTACTGCCTGACCGCCTGCCTGCCTGCCTGCCTGCCTGCCTGACTGACTGACTGACTGACTGACTGACAGTTTGCGACCTTTTTGGTACTTTGGTACATTATTGTTACCTTTGTTAAAGTAGCCGAAAAAATTCGGTGAAGATTGTAAGATATTTTAGGGGATGATGGAATTACAATATCAATATGCGTTTTACTGGAAAGCGTGCTGAATCAATTACTATAATATTACCTAGTGGTAAATCATAGCCTCTTTTGTATTGTGCCCCCCCCCCCCCCCCCCCCTCCTGACAGTAGTCGTTTCAAGACTCGATGGATGTTTTTGGCTTCAATGAGTTTAAAGGGGCAGTGTCACGAGTATACCTTCAAAAATTCAACAGCCCAAAAACATGTTTACACCATTGGAAACCTATTAACAGTGGTCACCCTTTCTTAAAATTACTATACCAGTATACTGAAACTAGATATAGAGTGATATCATTGGGATACCATCGGGAGCTTTAGATCTCAACTTGAAAAAGTCAGCCTGACTTTTTCAAGCTCTGTCCTTGTGGTTTGGAAAAATTGATGAAAACTATTTACGGTCACCCTCTTCTTTAAAGAATTTACTAGATATCCTTCCCTTTATGTTCTAGGAGCATTTCCTGCATGGGTGAAACTACTTAGTCGTAATTTTGGTGCAATTTTACTGAAAAAGCCAAAAAATGTCCATGACAGTGTCCCTTTAACAATGGGAAATAAAATAGAGTTTGAAACGTTCAATCTTCTTTTGGAAGGCTGATTCTGTCGTAACCCAAAAGTACATATAGTTTATCTCCTTCGTGAATTACCTCTTGGAATTCTGTATCTAATTTTCCCTGCAGGGGCGTAGCTAGGATTTTCCAAAGGGGGGTCACACTGTGTCACACCCAGGGTACTTACATAGTCCATCGCAGATGTTGGGTCCTGAAAATGGAGTATGTATCTACCTAGTACTAGAAAAGATTATTGACATGTTGATTCTTCGGATTCGAGCTTTTTCGTCACCTAAGTTATAAGGTTTGGATGCTGTTTACTTAAAAAAAAATTATCTCATAAAGGGAGGATCACGGGCACCCCATGATCCCCACCCCCCCCCCCCCCCCCTCCTTTGGCTACGCCCCTGCCCTGTCTAAGGAGAGCAAGGGTTCTGCGTGACCTTGATATCATCAAAACTCAATTTTTGCTCTCTGCTTTCTGCCACAGATGGAAATAAAATGTGTAACAACCGTTCCAATTTTTCACAGTTTTACAGCTATGATATAATAGTTTGCATAGTTAAATGAACGGCGGATGTAATTAAGACATAAAGCGGAGCTTCCATTTATTTATTTTTTGCTTGAGTTTCCAGTGTTCACAAATACTTTGCCACACTATTTCTAAGCGTAAACAGTCGCACATATAGGTACAATATAAATTTCAATCGCTCATGGTTAGACTTAATATCTTAAAAACCTCTCATGGTTTTGCGACGCCAATATATTTCGTGGTTGACGCGTCTCACTAGCCTGTGACAGGTTCTAAAATTGAAATTGACGACGCTGCACTTTAATGGGTTCCCCAAGTACTCATGTAGGCGCACGCATCAAATTTTATTAAAATTTTTGCAGTGTTTTCTGTAAACTGATACACCTCTAAGAGTTATTTAATGTTTGGCTGTAGACTTGTTATTGTTTTTAAATAGTAAAGAAACCTAAATTTATAATCAAATAACATTTTCTTCGCTTCTTAGGATCTGCTGGTGATTCTCCTTCTACTAAGCATAATGGTCGACCGTTTTCAACCAAAGATCAGGATAATGACAGCTCGAGCGATAGCTGCGCTGTGCTATATAAGGAGCCTGGTGGTACAATGCCTGTCATGACTCCAACCTGAACGGTGTCTATCATCATGGAGGACCACACTCATCCTACGCGGATGGTGTCAACTGGTATCTCTGTAAACGATATAACTACTCTCTTAAACAAGTTGGGATGAAGATCAGACCAGTTAACTTCTAAAAGTTTTGCACTGGAGATCAATACGTTTTTGAGAATCCATGCACTGCATATGTAAACGTCAGAACACCATATTTAACAAACAATGTTTTCATTAATATCAATATATTAGGTGCAAGCCATTTAGAACAAAAACATCGCCGAGCGTTAAAAGTGTCTGCTGAAGACAGTCACACAAGGTGTCCTTAGTACGCATCATATAAAATTCTGTTGTTCGACTTGATTGGCAGTTAACGTGCACCACGGTACCAGAAATATGTGTTAAATATTCGAGTACAGCAAATCTAAGAGCAAATAATATTCTTGGCTCGAGTTATCGAGAAAAATCAGGATTCCGCCCCCGCTTATGTGAAAAAGGTAAATTCTGCGTACGAGCCTCGTGGCCCATCAAGCCGGAGCTTATCCCGGTTTCAGTAGCATAAAGCGACTAGGAGTATTTCTACTCTCCCCTGGATGGGATGCCAGTCCATCGCAGGGTTACCCCCAGCAGTAAATTTGCCGGTACCCAGTTATACACCTGGGTGGAGAGAGGCACTATGAGAGTAAAGTGTCTTGCCCAAGAACACAACACAGTGCCCCGGCCTGGGCTCGAAGCCTCACCCTCCGCTTATGTGCCTAAGGAAAGATAGCAGAAATCAATGATGACATGAAATAGATATTTGAAGAGGGCGAAGGGAGGAAATAAATGCACTTTTCAGTGGTATCCATATAATTTTATTAGCACTTATTACTTCTCTTAGGTTTTACAAAAAACTGAATATAAAGATTAGATTTCACTACAACGGTCTGTAGTGGAATCTAATGTAATATGCAATGTAATTCAATGTAACGCACTGTATTACACTTTTTTGTACAAATAGTTTTGATAAGGTATATTGTGTGCGGCTAAGGTTATATATAAGTGATTTATTATAAAAAAAAAAGCACGCAAGACATTAAAATTAAGCACAGCTAGGTTGAAACTATGAAATGCTTGGCAATGCAAACTTAAGCAATTTAGAGGGTTTTTATTAGACAAACTTTTTCTACCTTCCTGAGCATGTCAGATTATAAAATAACTTCTTTAGTGAGCTTTATTCATCCCTGGTGGATGGACCACCTGTTCTTAAATCTGTGAAAATTCGCGCATGCCTTGGACGCCAGTGATCGGAACTCCATTATAATGCAGAGCTAAGAAAATTTGGTAAACCAATCCAGCTGAAGAATTTTGGTTGTTTCGTGATTGTCCGTTTGGTGTTGTTCTTACTATACAGTCAAACAAAAATGCATGCAAAAAATAGATATGGCGCCAAAACTTAGAGTTAAATAAAGAGCAAAATAAATAACTGGGAGCTTACATTAAGACTGGCTTTATTTTACGGGAATATCTACGCAAAAGTATTTTCGTTTTCGTTGCAAGTTACCTGAGTTAATTAGTCTAATTAAGCAGAAAATGTAATGTAAAATTAATACTAATATAACTACAAATAAACAGTCTATGCTAAATATTAATAAAATACCAATCTTGTAAATCCTTAACCTAGTCCTGTTTTTCACGAACACCATGTCTCATTTTGTAATTAATAATGTTGCGATTTCAGTAGTAATTTTTCTTTAAATTGATGTAATGATTTTGTCATCCTGAGATTGTAGGAAAGGATGTTCCAGAGAGCTGCACCACTGTAACTAAAGGACCCTAAAACTGTAACTTAAGCTATTTTTCAA